>KQ999396.1:121332-160749 GCA_001598015.1 Dorcoceras hygrometricum | reverse complement strand
GTCCGAGGTCTTGGTTGTACTGATTAGTCCTCATGACTCGAAACGTCATTGAGACTCTATATGATAGGCGTCTCACTTTGACCCGTTTGCCGACTCACTTGGGGTCACCAGGCGTTGGGATTGGGTGAGACCCCGATGCATGTAGGAGTCGATGCATCGTTGTCGAGGATTCACCGCTCGTAGACATGCGTGGATATCCTATGCTATCTGAGGGGATAATAGTGTGCAAATCTCTGGCCAGAGTACTACAAGTGTTTTAGGTAAATGTGTTTGCCTAGTTACACTCGCGATGTCACTATTTTGATCTCCAAGATGTATGCATAGCTATCGGATCTCTAGCGACTCTCGATTTACCAATGGTCGTTGATCTGATCGGGATATATGGATTGAAAGGACCGTACTGTACGCTAACCACGACCGACTGGTTCTTGCAGGCACTATCAGTGATACCTATGGGATCATGGGGCGATGTTGCTAGACGCTTTACCATGATCCGTTGGGCAGGTCCAGAATTGTGATTCCGGAGCCACAATGGTTGTGGGCCCACGGCTAGCTGTATCCCTGAACCATTGAGGGTCACACAAGTACTAGATTCGAGATTCCCACACGGATACTCAGCTCAATGTGTTGAGCACGAGAAGAGGATTTTGGGAAGTGCGACTTCCTAAAAGTCAACAGGGGTCAAACCGGGATTTGACGCTGTTGAGGGGCAAAACGGTCATTTTGCTATTTGGGGTTTGATAATCTGAAAAATTGTTTTTCACATCATAACATTCTGTTTTGGAAACTGAGTCGATCGGTCCAATCTGATCGGCGATCGGAGTTACGATGAAGTCACAGCGATAGATATCGTCATTTGGACCCGGGCCCGTTGGACCGGCCCAAGTCTATCTTTAAGTCTATTTATTTAGACTTAATGACTTGATTAAACAAAACATATTCATAACCTAACCCTAAGCAAATCAGCCGCCCCTCTCTTCTCTTCTCCCGCCGCCGCCGCCGCCGCCATCTTCGCCGGAAAATTGTTTCCGGCCAACTCGACGTGGAGAATCCGTTCGTGCTGATCTCGTCAGGGCTTCTAGTGCAGCCTGACGAAGGAGTCTCGGATCTGGTCGTGGACCGGATTGGCGTAAACTACCGCAATCTACCGAGAAGAGCCGGATTATTGTAATCACGGTTGGAGCCAGGCACAAGTGCCAGCGAGGTAACATGCTAAAACATCCTATGAATGTCGTAGAATGTAGATTTGTTTTTCGTATTGATCGCCTCCCGGTTCTCTGTTTATTGTTCTTCCGCTGCCTAGCCGGGGGGCGGATCCGGATCCCCAACATTCCCTACCAATGAAACATGGTACTTCACATCGCAGATGCTAGTCTCAAGCTCGGGCGGCCTTATCATCACTTTGACGGCCCAATCTACTAGGAACGAATTCAGAATACACAGTGACTATTAGATGTGTTTCATGATAGCCATCATATCCACTATCACATCTAACATACACTATGGTGCATTCTAGGTCTTTATCCAACACAATTGTTAACATTATAATCATAATGAAGATAAAGAATGCCATAAATAAATACGAATTTCATAAATAAAGATTGTCATGTACAAGAGTCAATAAAACCCACACGCCACAAGTTGGCTAGTTGGGCATCTACTCTAACACTTCCGCAACGAGAAGGATCCACTAGAAGACTTTGATTACAACGACCCTCGCTGCAAACAAAACCTACGACTCGCAGCCGCAAGAACTCCTAGCCACACCACTGCACACCAGCCCGCAAGCTGCGTGTGTCTAATCACTTCTTTACTGTCTCAGTGAGAAAGACGACACTTCTTTACTGTCTCAGTGCGAAAGACTACAAACACTTTGTCAGGCCTCGTGCTCACATCAGAGACAAAACATACAAACACATGCGGAAGATACTAAAGAGCGGGTAAATTTTTTTTGCTTTTGGCCTGACAGTTAAAAACAATATAATTTAAAATACGACTATACTCAAAATAGATATCCCAGTTTAACAAAACCACCACAACAAACGGTACAACATAAACATGTATCAGATACCTGGTAACAACCACAACCAAATATAACAGACTAAAACAAAAACACAGGGCATCCCCTGGCTAACTGTACTAATACATATAAATATTCTATATGCTACTGGGATACTCTAACCACCTCCTGTGGCACCTCTAGCTGGGTCAGCTCCACGACCAGCTGGATAACCTGAACAACAAAACAGGAAAGGAAAACAAACCAAGACCCAGAGGGACATGGGGTCAAACCCCAGTATGGAGAGCAACTGAAATAGCTAAAGAAAAGCATAAGATAAAATGCAGATGCTATGCATGAGACACCGGATAACAGCTGAAGGCTACAACCAAAAAGGGAGGCAAGGAACTCAAACATAGCTCCACAAGATCTGCAACAAACGGTGGCCACGGGGTGTGTTCAAAGTGTGGTAATGAGCCACTCGCCTTGACACCACACCCGAATACCAGATGCATCAAACAACTCAACCTGTCGTTGCACAACTCATGAACTGTGGTAGTTAACCACTCGGGGCATGAGGGCTAACAAATCCCAGCAGGGAGATGAGAGTGCGGTATCGCCGCTCGCCCTCGAATCCTAGTAAGAAACAACAGCGCAATACAACAAAATAAAAAGCAGCCGAGATACAATGCACGAGAGATCTGAAATGCAAGGGAATTAATGCATGAATGCAATCACCGAAACCAGCTAGCATAAACCATATGCACCAGCAACCAAATACACGGCAATCACAAACAGCGAACACATCCCATCAATCTCACATTAATCTCACGCCGAATTCCAAGATGAATTTCTAGCTCAATATCCGTACCTCTAATTCTGTGAAACGATTACCACAATAAGGAGCCTGAGAGATCTGGTTGAAAACCTGCTAAAACACACGGCGCACAGATCTCAGACTACACAGAAGGTCACGGCCAGAACAATAACTTACGGCTGGGAGTTATACACTACAACCAGCGATCAATCATCCTAATAAACTCAACAGGAAGCTTAAATAAAGGCTAAGGCTAAGATCTCAACAGCAAATCGAAGTTCTACCTGCACGTGCAAACACACGGCCGTAGGCAGCAACTTCCCGATCTCGCTCTAACCAACTACAGCCTCCACAAAGGGTATAGGATGAAAGGGCTTCTCAAGAGGAGTGCAACGCTACCTCGAACGTCCAAAAAGGTGGCCGGAAACGAAGGGAATTCGCCGGAGAAACTCACGGTGAACAGTATTCTAGGGTTTGAAGCGAAAAACAACAATCGGGGGAAAATTTCTCTAAGTATGGGATCTGGTTAATGAAAACGAATGCCACACATTCTAATATAAATACACACGTGAAATCTGTTTAAAACATTCACCGACATAAACAGCCGACGCTAAAGATGTTCCCAAATCAGCAGCTGGATAAACCAACAGCTGGTGAATTAAATCTACCAACAAAATTCAGCTGTTGCACTACTCCACAAACCAACAGCTGGTCACTAACCCAACGGATGAATATACGCTACAACAGATTCCTACTGCTGGACACTAAAAACTGCCAACAGCTGAACAACCCAACGGCTGATCAAACACCGCGTGAAATCTTGCGACAGCTGATGCCTAACGAAAAATCAACAGCTGGTTAAAGAGCTCTACCCCAAAACAACGTCGCTCAAAACCACGGAGAAGTCTGAAAACCAAAAGCGTAAAAGCTGGAGAAATCTGGAACTAACGCTACTATGATCTGAACAACAGCAAATGCACTAATCGCTAAAACGACGTCGCACAGTACTACGGGTGAAATCTGATTGCTAACGCTAAACACAAATCTCAGGCCATAGATCTCTCCCGCAAGCGTTCACCAAAACGGCTCCGTAGAAACTTATCTGAATGACATCGTATTGCGCTCAACTCAAAACACGTGGGGAAGATCTCTAAATACAAGCGCAACATATCTCACCTAACTACGCGACATCCAGACCTCACGAAACGACGACGTATAGATCTCCTGTGATACTAAATACACGCTGCTACCAGATTTCACCAAACCGATCAGCTTTCACCACAAAAACAGATTTCTCTTCCAAAAACTCAAAATTACGAAAACTCCAGAATTGTTCTAAATGTGAAATCTGACCCGAAAATGCAACGAAACCTTCTAAATGAAATCCGAACATCCAGAATTCCTTAAAAACCGATTAATCCAACAATTAATCTTTATTACAATTTCAGGTCTCACATTTATCCCCCATTAAAAAGGATTTCGTCCCCGAAATCAAATAACAATTCTGAAAATACAACTCAACAACAGGTTAACTAAACAGCAATTCGCCTAACACATGTCCAAGAGTTCAAGATAACTGAGCAAGCAAATAACAAAAACTAGGAAAGAATTACAACCAAAACTACAACTACTGGGAATCTAGCACAACAGCTACTCAAACAGATGCGACCACTCGCGCTGCATCTTTTATTCCAACTCCCAGGTAGGTTCTCCCCTGCTATTCTTGCTCCATTGCACCATCACCAACGGAATGGTTTTGTTCCTCAATTGTTTCTCTTTTCTGTCAAGGATCTGCAAGGGATACTCCTGATAACTCAACGTCTAATCTAGCTCAATCTCGTCAGTGTCAAGCACATGAGACGGATCTGGCTCATACTTCCTCAACATGGAAACATGAAAGACATCATGTAGAGAAGAAAATTCCGGAGGCAAACAGTCGATACGCTAACGAGCCAATCCTCTAAATTATCTCATACGGTCCGACGTAACGAGGGGCTGACTTTCCCTTGTGTCCAAAGCGCATAACACTGCGAAACGGAGAAACTTTTAGAAATACCTGATCACCAACCTGAAACTCTAGAGGTCGACGCCTCTTATTCGCATAACTGGTTTGGTGATCCTGGACAGCTTTCATCCGCTGTCGAATTAGATCAACATGATCCTTCATTTGTTGCACAAAGTCTGGGGCAGATAGCTGCTTCTCCCCCACTTCCTCCCATCATACCGGTGATCTGCACTTCTTGCCATACAAAGCCTCAAACGGCGCCATGACAATCGTCACTTGATAGCTGTTATTATAGGAAAACTCCACTAAAGACAACGCGTCTTGCCAGCTACCACCAAAATCCGTCAAAACAGCTCGTAACATATCCTCCAACGCCAGGATAGTTCGCTCAGATTGGCCATCTGTCTGGGGGTGATACGCGGTACTCATAGCCCATCTGGTACCTAGAGCTGCTTGCAAACTCTTCCAAAACCTGGAAATAAACCTTGGATCTCGGTCGAAAACGATCGAAACAGGCACATCTTGCAATCTTACCACAAAATCCACGTACAGTTTCGCCATTTTCTTCAAAGAAAAGGTGATACCGTAGGAAATAAAATGTGCAAACTTCGACAATCGGTCGAAAACCACCCAAATAGAATCACATCCTCTACTGGTACGAGGCAGATGCGTCACGAAATTCATAGCTATGTGCTCCCAATTCCATTGGGGCATTTCCAAACTCTGCAACAGACCACCGGGTCTCATCCTTTCGGCCTTTACCATCTGACAGTTCAAACAACGAGCGACAAAACCAGCAACGTCGCTCTTCCGGCCAGCCCACCAAAATTGCGGCTTCAACGCATGGTACATCTTCCGTGCACCAGGATGAACACTATGTCTACTGCAGTGCGCTTCCCGAAGGATCTCCTCCTTCCAATCAATGAGGTCAGGCACAACCAGCCTGTCACGAAACCTCAAGCAACCATCAGAAGAAACAGAATAATCTTCAAGTTCTCCAGCCTTGACCTTCAACTTCAACTCATGGATGGAAGGATCAGTCCTTTGAGCTGCTCGAATAGTCGAAACAATCTTTGGCTCCACTTGGAAAGAAGAAACCACAACACAATCCTCAGCCGGGTAGAATCTCCAACCAGTAGTATTAAGATGCTCCTGATCCTTAGAGATATACAACGAAGCAAGAATCTCACTAGCCTTCCTGCTCAAAGCATCGGCCACTACGTTCGATTTCCCAGGATGATACTTAATCTCGAAATCAAAGTCCTTTAGCAGCTCCATCCAACGACGTTGTCTCATATTCAAATCGGGCTGCGAAAACAGATACTGCAAACTCTTGTGGTCCGAGTACACAACAAATTTCTTGCCATACAGGTAATGATGCCAGATCTTCAACGCAAAGACCACGGCTGCTAGCTCCAAATCATGGTCTGGATAACGAGTCTCATGCGATTTCAGCTGTCGCGAGGCATACGCAATGACTCGACCATTCTGCATCAAAACACAACCCAATCCATTGAGCGAAGCATTAGAACAAAAAACGAAACCACCTGATCCGAACGACAGAGCCAACACAGGTGCAGTAGTCAATTTCTCCTTGAGCAATTGAAACACGTTCTCGCATTGCTCAGTCCACACAAACCGCTTGTCCTTCTGAGTCAATTGAGTCATCGACTTTGCTATACTAGAAAATCCCTCAATGTGACGGTAATAACCAGCCATACCCAAGAAACTGTGAATCTCTGACACATTCCTGGGATGCTCCCAGTTCAGAACAGCATCAACCTTACTGGGATTCACGGAAATCCCCTCGGCCGAAATAACATGACCCAAGAAAACGATGCGATCCAGCCAAAACTCGCACTTGGATAATTTAGCATACAGCTGCTGGTCTCTCAAAGTCTGAAGGACAATTCACAAATGCTCCTTATGCTCCAAAGGAGTCTTAGAATATACCAAGATGTCGTCAATGAACACTATCACGAACTGATCTATGAACTCTATAAAGATCCGGTTCATCAGATCCATAGACTGCAGGCGCGTTGGTCAACCCAAACGGCATAACCAAGAACTCAAAGTGTCCGTACCTCGTACGAAAAGCAGTCTTTGCGACATCTTGATCTCTTACTCTCACTTGATGGTACCCTGAACGCAAGTCAATCTTCGAATACACCGCAGAACCTTGCAACTGATCAAACAGATCATCGATCCTAGGAAACGGGTACTTGTTCTTAACCGTCGCTTTGATCAACTGGTGGAAATCAATGCACATCAGCATTGAGCCATCCTTCTTCTTCACAAACAAAATGGGCGCTCCCCATGGTGACATGCTAGGTCGAATAAAACCTTTCTCCAGCAAATCGTCCAACTGCACCTTTAGTTCTCTCAACTCCGCAGGTGCCAGACGATACAGGGCATGAGAAATCGGACCTGTGCCAGGCACCAGCTCTATGCTGAAGTCAATCTCTCGCCTCAGTGAAAAACCAGGAATCTCCTCCGGGAACACATCGGGAAAATGTCGCACCACGGGAACGTCGCTAAGCTGTACCCGAGAAGAAGAAGACGCATCCAAAGCGTAAATAATGAAACCAGCATTCCCTAAGGACAACAAACTGAACATCTCCGTCGCTGAGACTAACGGGATCTTCGATCGAGAATCCTGGCCATAGAAGTCCCACTTCTCGCCAGAAAAAGGCCTAAAACGCATAATCCCATGGAAACAATCCACGGAGGCCCTATAGTTGGACAACACGTCCATCCCAACGATACAATCGAAATCCCACAAAATCAGACGAATCAGATTCGCCACCAACACATTCTCTCCAAATCTCAAAACGCCATGTAACAAAACCTCTTAGGAAAACAGGATCACATCGCCAGGGGTAGAAAAGAAACAGCATCGCGCAAAGGAATGGTACACAGACCATGCTCAATAACAAACGAATCAGAGATTAAAGAATGCGATGCACCAGTGTCAAACAACACACGTGCAGGAAAATAGAAAACAAGACAAGTACCTGCGATCACCCTACTCGGTGTCTCCTCCGCCTGCTCCCTAGTCATGACGTTGGCCTGAGCATGCTGAGGTCCAGAATAGAATGGCTGAGACGACTGTCCGAATCACGACGGACCAAGATGCTGGAACGGCATGAACGGAGTCTCACCAATCCTGGTCTGCTGACACTGAGGGGAACGACCCCTACACTGTCCTCCATGACCCAGAGACGGGGCTGCGGCTGGCTGCGATCCAGCTGACGAACACACCCTAGAAAAATTCCCATACTGACCGCAAAGATTGCAGGAGCCCTTCACACCGACAAACTGGGTAGAAGGATGCTTGACACCACAATAACCACAAAACTCAGCCCGATAACCACTGCTACTCGAGCTACCTGAACCAGAAGAGCCCGAACCAGTCTTCTTCTTGAACTGTTGACCGCGGGGTCGAAACCTCTGACGGACAGACTGCTGCGCCACCTGCGGCTGCTACTGCTGCTGGGGCTTACTGGGAACTGCGCTTCCTGAACAGCAGGACATCCACCATGCGCCACCTGCTGCCTACGAGCACGACGACTCCTCAAACCCTCCTCAATATTGATTGCATTATCAACTGCTTCAGCATAAGTCTTGGGTTTGCTTGTCAGCACCATCTGATACAGTTCCTCGTTTAAACCCTCTAAAAATCTGGTCCTCTTGGCCCTCTCCCGGCCAGAAACGTGCGGAACGTACGCCAACAAAGAAGAAAACATCCTAGCATACTCACGAACAGACATCGAGCTTTGCTCCAGATGATCAAACTCCCACTCACGGGCATTCACGTAAGACTCAGGAACATACTCCTTCCTAAAAGTCTCGCAAAAGATGTCCCAAGTAATCCCAACGCCAGTCTCCAAAAAAGTATTAGAAGCACCTCGCCACCAGCGCTCTGCACCCTTTCTAAGCTGAAGGGTCACCAAACTCAAACGAAGCTCGTCGTCATACTGGACATGATCGAAAAGACCAGTGATGTTCCAAAGCCACTAATCTGCATCCTCGCTCGACTCGTCGCCATTGAAAACCTGAGGATTCATCCTCTGAAACCTCGCTATCACCACGTCCATCCTCTCCACAGGGGTAGGCAAGTCACCAAGTTCCTCCTCATCATGTCTACTACGAGTACGACTAGGAGAACTACGCCGATCATCATTCTATCCCTCTGACTCCTGAAACTGCCCCCTAACTCTAGCTCTACGTCTAGGCAGCATCTACGAAAGCACTCAACAGGATAAGGCAACAGTGAACAGATACAGCATAGTTATCACAACAATATGCAACACATAATCACATAGGTCAAGCACATGCAACACACGACACTGTGCCTAGACTCAAGTGTGATCAAAGAAATTGAACTTATCACAGCTTAAGCTCTGATACCAAAAATGTCACGCCTCATGCTCACATCAGAGACAAAACATACAAACACATGCGGAAGCTACTAAAGAGCGGGTAAAAATTTTTTGCTTTTGGCCTAACAGTTTAAAACAATATAATTTAAAATACGACTATACGCAAAATAGATATCCCAGTTTAACAAAACCACCACAACAAACGGTACAACATAAACATGTATCAGATACCAGGTAACAACCACAACCAAATATAACAGACTACAACAAAAACATAGGGCATCCCCTGGCTAACTGTACTGATACATATAAATAAGCTATATGCTACTGGGATAGTCTAACCACCTCCAGGGGCACCTCTAGCTGTGTCAGCTCCACGACCAGCTGGATAACCTGAACAACAAAACAGGCAAGGAAAACAAACCAAGCCCAGAGGGACATGGAGTAAAACCCCAGTACGGAGAGAAACTGAAATAGCTAAAGAAAAGCATAAGATAAAATGCAGATGCTATGCATGAGACACCGGATAACAGCTGAAGGCTACAACCGAAAAGGGAGCCAAGGAACTCAAACATAGCTCCACAAGATCTGCAACAAGCGGTGGCCACGGGGTGTGTTCAAAGTGTGGTAATGAGCCACTCGCCTTGACACCACACTCGAATACCAGATGAATCAAACAGCTCAACCTGACGTTGCACAATCATGAACTGTGATAGTTAACCACTCGGCGCATGAGGGCTAACAAATCCCAGCAGGGAGATGAGAGTGCGGTATCGCCGCTCGCCCTCGAATCCTAGTAAGAAACAACAGCGCAATACAACAAAATACAAATCAGCCGAGATACAATGCACGAGAGATCTGAAATGCAAGGGAATTAATGCATGAATGCAATCACTGAAACCAGGTAGCATAAACCATATGCAACATCAACCAAATACACGGCAATCACAAACAGCGAACACATCCCAGCAATCTCACATTAATCTCACGCCGAATTCCAAGATGAATTTCAATCTCAAGATCCGTACCTCTAATTCTGTGAAACAATTACCACAATAAGGAGCCTGAGAGATCTGGTTGAAAACCTGCTAAAACACACGGCGTACAGATCTCAGACTACACAGAAGGTCACGGCCATAACAATAACTTATGGCTGGGAGTTATACACTACAACCAGCGATCAATCATCCTAATAAACTCAACAGGAAGCTTAAATAAAGGATAAGGCGAAGATCTCAACAGCAAATCGAAGTTCTATCTGCAAGCGCAAACACACGGCCGGAGACAGCAACTTCGTGAACTAAAGATGTTCCCAAATCAACAGCTGGATAAACCAACAGCTGGTGAATTAAATCCACCAACAAAATTCAGCTGTTGCACTACTCCACAAACCAACAGCTGGTCATTAACCCAATGGCTGAATATGTGCTACAACAGATTCCTACTGCTGGACACTAAAAACTGCCAACAGTTGAACAACCCAACGGCTGATCAAACACCGCGTGAAATCTTGCGACAGCTGATGCCTAACGAAAAATCAAAGCTGGTTAAAGAGCTCTACCCCAAAACGACATCGCTCAAAACCATGCAGAAGTCTGAAAACCAAAAGCGTTAAAAGCTGGAGAAATCTGGAACTAACGCTAATAAGATCTGAACAACAGCAAACGCGCTAATCGCAAAAACGACGTCGCACAGCACTGCGGGTGAAATTTGATTGCTAACGCTAAACATAAATCTCAGGCCACAGATCTCTCCCGCAAACGTTCACCAAAACGGCACCGTAGCAACTTATCAAAACGACATCGTATTGCGCTCAACAGAAAACACGCTGGGCAGATCTCTATATACAAGTGCAACAGATCTCACATAACTACGCGACATGCAGACCTCACGAAACGACGGCGTATAGATCTCCTGTGATACTAAATAAACGCTGCTACCAGATTTCACCAAAACGATCAGATTTCACCACAAAAACAGATTTCTCTTCCAAAAACTCAAAATTATGAAAACTTCCAGAATTGTTCTAAATGTGAAATCTGACCCGAAAATGCAAACGAAACCTTCTAAATGAAATCCGAACATCCAGAAATCCTTAAAAATCGATTAATACAACAATTAATCTTTATTACAATTTCAGGTCTCACACACTTGTTTAACGTCTCAGTGCGAAAGACAACTAGACTTGTTTAACGTCTCTGTCCAAAGACTACAATGGAGAGTATTGAATCACCTTCACTCCGATCTATCTCGCTCAAATCTCGAATGTGAGTGAAGTGTGTGTGCAAGATTTGCAGTGTAAGCACGGTCTCTCAATGATTAAATCTCACACACCCTAGGAAGTGCTCCTACTTAGAGCTGGTTTTTCATTGTCTTCCCAGTTTCAGTGTTGTGCATTTCTTGATTTTCTGTTTTGACTTCGCACAAATATACTCTCTCTGGTTTTTGCGCATCTTCTTCTGTTTCATTGCGCCTGAATAAAGCCTCTGCCTGGATTTATCCGTTGGACACAATGTTGTAGCCGTTCTGAAAAGTCTTCTGACGCATATGTACTTTGTGTCCTTTGGCTTTTAATGCGTTGCAGGATTTATATGAATTGAGCTCTTTTCATCGGTGATTCTGCAGCCTTTGCTAACTTGGAGCTCTGTTTTCTTCTGCCTAATGTAGACAAGACGAAATAAATTAGTTCGAACCAATTAATTTGATCTTCATATGATTGTTCAAACTGATTTGTTTGACCAGATTGATTTGTCTGGTTCAGTCTTATCAGCTTGTTTTCTTCGTCATGTTGGTTGCTCCTTCAGCTGTTTCGAAGCTCTCTTCTTCTACTCACCAGCTTCTTTGTTCTCATCTTCAAGCTGATCTTCTGGAGCAACTTCTGCATCTTCGCCTCTTTTTGTCTGCAGCTGAGCTTGTTCTGTTCTTTCCTGCTCTTTGAGCTGCTTTGAGGCTCCAGCTTTACTCCATTCCCAGCTGGTCACCAACCAGCTGGTTGATATATCTATGAGATCAATCTTATCACAGATATCATACGGTCAGCTGGTTTGTCTGCTCCCGGCTGGTGGACAAACCAGCTGGGCTCTATTCTTCTCGTCACGAGCCCTTTGTGTGCTTGCTTACTCACTTGGTCCATTCAGATACCTCTTTCTAACCATCGGCAAGCACATACAGTCCAATACAAGTGAATATATCCCATCTTCTTTGGAATATGATAACCAGTTCAGATTCAGTCTTCCCAAGGACTTAGATCCGTATGATGTACTGGTTACAAGAGAATTTTGTGATCAAACCTGCACTTGATCACTGCTCTTGTATACGGCTCTGTACTTGAACACTTATTTTGTACACTGCACTTGATCTGCGCTTGAGCCGTTCTCCACTACACCATTCTGCGCTTCAACTCTGCTCTTCATTCTCTGCGCTTGATCTTCGTGCTTCTTCTACTCTAAGCTGGTGAACCAGCTTGGTGTTCCCTGCACTCCTAGAAGTAAACAGCTGTACCAGCTTGGGCGTCCCCTTACTGTTCCAGCTAGATATGTGAGACCGAAAAGTTTAATAAGATTAATTGAGTTAATTAATCGGGTTAACATAGACCAGTATTGGGCTTGAGCAGATCTGGGATGAACCAGCTTTGAGTTGGTTGCTTGGTGAATTTATCGGGTTCGTTCAAGTCCTTGGAATAGATCTGGAGAGTCGGAGTTTTCCCACGGGAACTGAGCAGATGTGAGTGTTGGACATCGCTGAGTGATAGGTTTAGCAGTGGTGATGGGATCTGTTGTCGCTAGGCAGATATGAGTTCTCTAGCGGGTTTCTGTAGCGAGTAGCTAAACTACATCGTTTGGATTAGTTGGAACGACATCGTTTTGGTTTAGCGAGCGAGATTCAGATTTGAGGCGTTGGTCTTCAGATTTTGACAGAATATGAGTGTTGTGATGTTGGTTAGCATTTCAGATTCCAGTCGCGTAAGCATTCAGTTTCGAGTAGAGAGGTGACGTGTCTAGATGCAACAGTAGACTTTGTGCGACGTCGTTTCGATGAGTCGAGACCTGTATTCGCATAGTGACAGATCTGTGGTGAGATTCAGATCCGATGAGGAATCAGTTTTGAGACTTAAGTTGTCGGGAGGTTCTGTTCTTCAGATTTGAGCAGATCTGACCTTTATATAGAGAACCTTGCCTTCGTTCTTGATTATCCAGCCCCGAAACTTAGAATATTTCCCATGAGCAAACTCTGTCGCGATACCCTAGCAACTGTTCACCAAACCTTATCTTCTCCGATTTCCGACGGTAGATAGCTCCGACGAAAGTAAGAGTGGTAGCGCTGGACTCCTCTTGCTAAGACGCTTCGTTTGTGTTGTTTTGGAAGCTTGCGTGAAGCTGTAGAGGTGTGGGATGACATATCCCTTCTATAGTCTGTTAGCATAAGCGTCGGATTTCGCCTACCGTTCAGGTAGCTCGTTGGGTAAGTGTTAAGATCCTATCTTGTGCTTTGTTTAGAGCCTTATGTTGTGTTAGAAGGGTAGGACAGATTTGGTTGAGCCCGTAGCTACCAATTCGTGAGTTTTCTATGCTACTGTCCCTGAGCTAGTATCTGTATTTGGCTTAGCAGGTGTGAGATCTGTGTTTCTCGGGAGTGCTTTGTTGTAATTATAGCTCAGAAGACTTGAGGTACGGATGTGAGCTTGTTTTACAACTTTGGATTGAGCATGGGTGATTATGCTTGCTGTTGTGTATGCTTTGCATTGTTGTATATGTTTCTGTGTTGGACATTATATATGTTGCATACACGCATTTATCATATTGAGCTCAGATCTGTTGTAGCCGTGCCTTTTGTGCCTTGTTGTATTGATCTGTGCGTACCAGGATGCTTGTTTAGAGGCCGAGCGGAAACTCCCGTCACCCTCATCTCCTTGCTGGGATCTGTTAGCCACTATGAGCGGAGTGGGTAGCTCCAGCACCTTATGAGTTGGGAAACAGCAGGTTGTGCTGTGTTTGCATCTGGTGCCGTGTGCTGAGACGAGTGGGTAGCTCCCATATACTCACACACCCCGTGGCCACTGTTGTTCAGTTATATCTGTTCTTGATCAGCTTTGAGATTCCAGCTCCCTGCCATTGGTTGTAGCCTTCTGTTTGTACTCAGCTGTTCATGCATAGCATTTGCATATTATCTATTGCTTTCCATTTGCTGTTTTATATTGCTCTCCGTACTGGGGTTTGACCCCATGTCCCTCTGGGGCTTGGTATTTGTTTGGCTGTATATGTGTTTCAGGTTACCATGGTTATTCAGCTGTTCGTCGAGTTGACCCAGCTGGAGGTGCCCTAGGAGGTGGTTAGAGTGTCCCAGTTAGCGTATAGCATATATGTATAAGCAGTGTTAGCCGGGGAGTGCCCTGTGCTTTGTATTCCGGTTGCATTCTGTAGTGCTTGTATCTGTTGAATGATGTATTGTTGTTCTGAGTGATTGTAAACTGGGATATTTTCAGTATTGCGATATTTTAAATTATGTAATCTTTCAGTCATGTCAAAAGCGAAAATTTTAGCCACTATTTTATTGCTTCCGCTATGTGTTTTCCTGGTTAAACTCTACGTTGTGAACGAGGCCTGACATTTTTGGTATCAGAGCTTAAGTTGGGATAAGCTTAATTTCTTTTGATCACACTAGAGTCTCGGCACAGTGTTGCTTGTTGCATGTGCATGACTATGTGATTTACTTGTTCTGAGATATATTTCTTGTTGTGTGATCTTATCCTCTTAGTATCTTCTTAGATGCCGCCTAGACGTAGAGGTAGAGGTAGAGGGCAGTTTCAGCAGGAATCCGAGGGTCAAAACGATGAGGATCAGCGTAGCATTCCTAGTCGTAGATGTATCAGACAGATCGAGGATGAGGTAGATGAGCTGGCAGCCCATGTGGACGACATGGAACTTTTGATGGCGAGGTTTCAGCGGATGAATCCTCAGACGTTTAATGGTGATGATCCTAGTTCCGATGAGTCCTGGTTGCAGCATATACCGGGTTGTTTGATCATTTCAGGTATGACGACGAGCGTAGGTTGAGTCTAGCTACGTTTCAGTTGAGGAGGAATGTGGAGCGTTGGTGTAGAGGCATTTCGAGGACTCTTGAGGAGACTGGAGTAGGGATCTCGTGGAACAGCTTTTGTACTGCCTTCCGTCAGGAGTACGTTCCGTAATCCTTTGTGAACGCTAGGGAGCATGAGTTTGATAACCTAGTGCAGGGGACTCTGTCTGTAGGAGAGTATGCCCAGAGATTTTCTTCTCTTCTTGCATATGTTCCGCATGTTTCTGGCCGAGAGAAGGCGAAGAGGAACAAGTTCTTGGAAGGGTTGAATGAGGAGTTGTATTCGTTGGTGCTGGCGAGTTCACCGGCTAGCTATGCAGAAGCGGTGGACAGGGCTATTGACATTGAGGAGGGACTTTAGAATCGTAGGTTCTCGTGTTAGGCCGCAAGTGGTGCAAGGTAACCGTCCCATGGTTTCGGGGGTGCAACCTTGATGGTCCCAAAAATAGGATCACTAAGTAAATAGGAGTTCAGAAGGGGGGGTTGAATGAACACCTTCGATTTTTCTATTTCAAAACTCTTTTAAAATGTTTTGCAAGCTTCTTGCTTAACTCAAGTCCGAGTTACCAGACTTAATAATATCTCAGTTTTGAGCAAACTTTTCAGCCAACAATATTTGTGCGGAAAAAAGCCGATTGGTTTGTGAACAGTAAATAAACACAAATAATATAATCGTGCGTAATGTAAAACTTTTAAAATTAGTTTTGACAGCTTCTTGCTTAACTCAAGTCCGAGTTACCAGACTTAATAATATCTCAGTTTTGAGTCAAACTTTTCTAGCCAACAATATTGTGCGGAAAAAGCCGATTAGGTTGTGAACAGTAAATAAACAACAAATAATATAATCGTGCGTAATGTAAAAGATAGAGATCAGGATTTGTTTCTGGAAGTTCGGACTTCAATGTCCTACGTCTCCCATTCTTCCTCCTCGGAAGGTATCACTAGAAGACTTTGATGAGATTAGTCCTTCTACAAACACCCGATCCCATAACCCGCAGCTACGAGAACTCCTAATATCTCACAACAACTATCCAAGCAGACACAGCTGCTGGTTACAACACTTTAGTGTTTTCAAACAGCTTTTTGAGAAGCCCGTTTGTTACAGACTCAATCAAATACAACAATGGATACACGTATATGAGACTGTAAAAATCTTCTGGTTTCAACAATGAAACTCGATTACAACAATGTAACCAGAAGATTGACTCGAAGGTATTTCAATGAAGATCAACTGTTAGGTTCTTCGAGTCTTTGAGCTTTTGAATATTGCAACAAGTAGATAGCTCTGGGAGTATTTTGACAGCGTTTCAGTAATAGCAGTAGCAAGAGTTGTCTTCAATTCAAAAAGTCTGCTATTTATAATCTTCGTTCAACGGTCGATGAATCCAGATAAGGCAACAAATCCTTTTTGAATTCCTGACAGTAGTACGCCGTCAATCCTGCTCCATTATATGGTAAATTGCATTTCGTCAGGGATGCGAATATCGTTTCCATATGTGTGCACTCCCGTTTAAACCGCCTCTGCCAATGTGTACTATTTTTCCAAAGATAGTACCAATCTCGTCTCCTTAATTTCAGGCAGTATGAGTGATTCTTGTTTTGGCCATCGATATTTTCCAATTGAGTATACGATCGAATTTGAATCAACTTTATGCTTGCGCCTGAAATCATTTCTATCTACAGATCTTTCCTTGAAGAAGATGAATGAACAGTTCCTTGCTGTTGAGAGATTTGTCGCGGTAAACAAGATTCAACTATTTGTAAATTTCAGTACTGATGACGTCATCATATCTGTTGGGAACGTTGTAGCTGAATATGATGGTGACGTCATGATGTCTGATATTCTACTGTGGCTGACGTCATAAAATCTGTTGAAGCAAACGATGTCGTGTTGAACTAACTGTTTACGAAAGCTGTCGATAGTAAACGTTACTTGCACTATTTCCAAAAAAAAAAATGTAGCGAAGTCTGGTGTCATCAGCGATAAATAGTACTGTTTCAAGATCTATCGAGTAAGCTTATCAATGCATACGTCCCTTTCTGTTGGTAGAACAATTCACTGTTCCCGTTGCTGTTGGCAGATACCATTACGATACAATAGTCAAGAGCTGTTGGCAGATATCTCCATTCTCAATACTTAATCAGTATATTTCTGCCCCGATAACCCGAATAACCAAATCAATCACTCCACTGTTCCAAGATCTGATTTTGATCAACTCGAAACCATAACTGTAGCTTAAACCAATCACTGTTGTCAGCAAAGTTGATCATCGTGAAAAGATTCTTCGAATACTATCATTTAAGTCCAAATCTTTTCTTATTTTTGTTATCACCAAAACTATAAATTTTATCCTAACAATTTTCCCCTTTTTGGTGATGACAAAACTTAGCAGCCGATTGGAAAAGATAAGCAAAGATAAATTGCACAACGACTGCTAAAAGCAAATTTCATTTACTCAACGAAGTACAGGAGATTTGTACGAAAGATTCTAATCAGTATCATCTTCTTCTTTTATAAGTTCCACTCCTGCTTTGCCTACGTTCTCTCCTTTCTCTTTCTCTTTCTCTTTCCAACCTATCAGACTCCCTTCTGTCGGCTTCAATAACTCTTTCAGCAGCCTCTTCTATACTTAAAACTTGTCCAGTCTCTATGATGTGTCTCCGTTCCTGTTAAACTCTTTCTTCAAAAGTTCCCGTTGTTGGTGGAAACGTTTGAGTTTGTGTTCTCATAGTGCTTGGGCGGCTGCTACTGCCTATTTCCCCCTTTTTCGCAGCACCACCTCTTAGGTAGTCGGCGATGTCACCTACTTGGGAGGAAAGGCTGAGTGTATCTGCTGCTATCTTTGATTGAAAGTCCAAAAGTTCGCTCCTGATAGCAGCAATTTGTTCATCCATTGTAATGAGCCTGGCATCTTGCTCCCGTTGCTTCTTCTTGATATCAAATAGGTCTTGAAAGATAGTGCCAACGGGTGCCATCAAGCCCTTTTTGAGATCAGTGATTTGCGCTTTTGAGTATTACCTTGCCTTTCAAGAACACTACACGCAGTCTCAAAAGACTGGCGAAGCAGGCTTTGCACTTTTAGAAGATCCCCACGAACATCCAATTCAACACCATTGAGCTTGGATAACATTTCGCAGTTGGAGTCATGAATGCGCTGAGCAAGAGATGATCGGAGGTCTTCAAGAGCCTCGGTAAACTTAGTAAAATCAACTGATGCGGAGGCTTGAGTGTCTGCTTGGGCATTCACCGGTACATCCGTAGAATCAAAGTGCATGGAGACATCAGTAGAGGAGGAACTGGATGCATGATGTGGAGAGATGGCCGGAGAAGACTCTGGACTTTGAACAATGTATAATCGCTCCTCCTGTTCAACACGGGAGAAGATAGCAGGTCCAAGAGCAAAGCGCAGATCATTCTCAAACGAATCAATCGCTGGTGAAAATGGAGAAGGAGATCGATAGACTGTAGATACATCGGAGGAAACCAGGTCTACCTCTTCAACATCCGTTAACACAACTTCCTGTATATCTCCCAAGTCCCTCTGGACAACTGAATCAACAAAACTATGATAGGCCACACCCTGTGCAAACATGCGGAGAAAATTTGCGGGAATACGCTCCACGCCCAAGTTATATACTGTAATATCTTGGCAGATATCCTCCCTCACTGGTCGCAGACCACCAATCATACTAAATTGAACAATTTCTTCACAGACCTTGGTCCATTGCCAAATCCTGATCATCCATGGGACTGCTGTCCAATATTGTACGGGCTCAATAAAAGAGACATGCGTAACAAAAATCTCTTGAAAGGCAGGTGCTGGCATTTTCATTTTGTTCAAAAATAACGACAAGCGGCAGCTACTTCTCCAAAGATCAGGACCCTGAACAGGCTTCCAAACTCCATTCACCAAAATCACGGGACGTACCCAACAAGTAGAATTTGCTATGGAATAAAAATGAGCAAGACGAACACCACTACTGTCAATGGAGTCAATGACAGGAAGAGAAGAGTCTGGTTGCACCATTTCAATTTTGTGCTCTTGTTGCTGTGATGTGAGATCTTCAAGAGATTGAGAGTGAGCAGCATACAACAAATTAATAACTTGGACGGCCATATCAGTCCATGGTAGATCAGGTGCAAGATATCTCCAATAAGATTCCAAAAATGTGCGCAGGAGCATTTCTCGATATTTTGTAAGAACATACAGTTTCCTCCTTACAGCGATGGCCACTGTATTGGTCTCTGCCCATGCCATCATCAACTTTTCATTCTCTTTCAGATCCTTCAATGATTCCATATCAGGCATAGTATTGAGACTTAATGAGGCAAATAAATCAACAACAGCTTGCATCACGCTATCACGCACTTGAACCAAAACTTCAACATCTCTGCAGATCAAAGCAACAATTTCCCTAGCGGGGTTTTCTGTAATCTGTTCATCCTCTACCAGTTTAGATTTTCCCTTGTCCCCAGTAGAAGAGAATGCACCAAGCCTGATCATGGTGACTTCCGCAGCAGTAATTGACGGTAGCAACAAGTCATCGGAGATTTGTAATAAAAGGTCATCAATGGGCATGGTCTCGTCAGTGACTTGCTTACGATCAACAGATATGTTCATCTCCTTGTCAACCACAGAATTAATGCTGCCCTCAGCTTGTGTATCAATTGTTGTGTCAACAGGCTCGGGCTCACTGTGCCTCGAAACTAAATCATCCAACCATCGAGCAAAATCTTATTCAAACATTGCTTCATCAACACCCTGACCTTCTCGCTCTGTCGCACTCACCCCTAACTCAAAGGTTTCCTCTAATACCTTGGCTATAATGATGTCTGCTTCATCAGTACTCGCAACAGCAGCAGCATCAGCATCTTTAACAATTTCCTTTGTTCCCACTGATTCATCATCAGAGCCCCTGGATAATACCAATCTCCTCTTTCGAGATTTTCGTTTGAGCACAGGAGAGGGGACAGCTGCTACAGCATGGGTAGGATAAACGATTTGAAGTGGCTCAACATCCGGGGCCACCTGCACAATGTCCAAATTTACTTGGGAAACTGAGGGCTTGCTCTTCCACGTGCGCCTCTTCTTGGTAAAGATAGGCGTATCAGCCTCAGTAGCTGATATCTTCTTTGTCGCAGCAATTTCAGCAAAGATATCTACTGGTATCTCATCAGCAGATGAAGTTTTCTTCTTCGCATTTTGTGTCTTCTTTTCCACGGCCGTCTTAGCCATCCCAGGCTCCTCACTCTCCGCACGAGCATCGATTGTGGTGTTGGTGACAATGTAGGTGTGAACTGTTTTCATAGATAGAATTTTGGCACTTGGGAATGGAACACCATCGCCCATAGTAATAGTAGGTATACCGTTCAGTAAGACACCGATTTGCGCAGCAAAGCCCTTTGCTTTCCTCTGCGACCTATCCACCATGTCTTTCAAAACATTAAACAAAACTTTGCTCCAATTTACTTTCAACCCATAATGAATCGCAGTCATCATCTGGAATCGTTCGACGGTGACAGAATCAAAAGAGCATGCCTTAACAGTAATAGCCTTTGCAAAGATATCATTTAACAAACGAAATTCATGTTTCATATATTTCTTTTTGCCATGAACATCAATCTGCACACCCTTCTGTGAGAAAAGGCTCCGCGCATCATACACGTTATCTTTTGGTACTTCAGAGAAGTTTGTAATACCCACCGTGGGCAAATAAAACGCCTTTGCGAACAGAGTCGGTGAGATAGAGACAAACTTGTCTGATATTACGCCTATGATATCTTCGCCCTGTATTAATGCCGTGTCGAAGAAGTGCCCTAGTTCCTTTTCATACAACACCGATTCACAGCCCAGAAATATTCTGAGACCACTGGCCTCCAGAGCTTTAAACATGTTGAGCATCCCTTCATGGTCATGAATCATCAAAACGGACTCGAAGTTAATCTGATAAGAGTAGGTGATGAATGCGGATGCCATTGTTTAATGCAAGGATTGTCTGAAACAAGATATTCTGCAAGAGAAAACTCAAACGCACAAGAACAAGAGAATGCGAGAGCAATAGAAGGAAATGATTACGATTTCTCAGTAAGTTTGAGTAAATATTTGAAATGCCTTAAATAAAGATGGTGAATATGAACGGTTAGGAGAGAGAAAGAATGTTGATGTGACGATGGGAGTGAAGGACAACACGTGTCAATCATCTGATGGTGCGTACTATTTTTAGAAAAGATTTTGCAAATATTTTACCCGTACTGGAAAAGATTAAAATAACATTGACGCCCCAAAATCTTTAAAACATCACACCTAAGCAAATCTGTTTTTAATATTTCGTGGGATGGAGAGGAATCTGTTAACAGATAAGCATCAATTGTGTACAGGAGATATCTGTTGACAGATCTCTCCTGTTCAATTGACTTCACACTTATCAACACATAGACCATGTTCCCCCTACGACATACAAACCTCTATCAGTAATGCTTACGCAAGCAGATCTGTTTCCAGTTCTAGGATCCACAAAAGTCTGTGCAAAATCACGTGCTGGTCTTCTGAATTTTGATTTGATATTTTGACCATGTGGATTCCTTCTCGGCTGGTTTCTTGTCCATTCAGTTTTTGCCTTCTTCGAATAATGCCTCGGCTGGTTGGGAACAAAGAATTTTGGACCAGCTTTCGCTTTGTCCTTGTTCATCTTGTTCTTTAGCCAGCCTGGCTTTGAATTCTCAGGCCTTTGATAGCCAACACCGACTTTGCCTTTTCCTTTACAATCCAGCTGAGAAGTATCCTGGTCATCATATCGTATCGATTCAATGCAATCATGTATCACGCCACCTTTGACAAAGCTCCTTTCATTGAACTTGTCATACACTGGCTGTGACTGAGTACTGGTCTCTCCATGGCTGTTGCTTGAACTAGATCCTCACGTGTAAATTTAGTATTAGCAAAGTAAAATACCTCCTCGTCGTCTGTTTGATCAGCCATGAAGTAGTGAACCTCCTCCTGTTCACTATCACTTGAGGACGAGCTGTTGCTGGATGAGTCTGAGTCACTATCCGCCCAGCTTTTGGTGCTTTCCTCTGCCACCAACACCTTGTGGTCATTCCTTCGACTGGATTTCTGGTTGCTGCTGGTTTTCATTCGTCGGTCCTTTGATCATTCCTTAATTTTTCTTTGGACTTGTCCTTGGACCTATCAACTGCTCTTTCATCATCTTCCACGTCACGCTTGTGTCTTTCCTCCTTCTTGTATCGATCGTCGGCCCTTTTGTCATCTCGCCTGTGTCGATTATCTCTTTTAGGTCTATTGCACTCAGCAGCGAAATGACCTGGACGATCACAGTTATAACATATTAAATCAGAAGTAGATTTATCAGATTTATTAAAACTATTATAAGGAGAGGAAGGGTGAAAGGATTTTCTCATGAATTTCCCAAACTTCTTTGCGAAGAGGGACATAACATCGTCGCTGAGCTGGTCAGCAGACTTGCTAGTGCTGGGTGAGCACTGTTCAATGGTTGTAGCAGCAAGAGCTTTTGTCGGTTGGGGTGTTTAAGGCGCTTCTGATCTGGTTTCGAGCTCAAACTCATAGGCCTTTTGATTTGCAAATAAATCATGGAGCTCCATCTTGTTCAGATCCTTGGACTCCCTCATGGCCATCGTCTTTACGTCCCATTCTTTAGGTAATGCTCTCATCACTTTCAGGGCCAACTCCCGGTTACTGTATTCTTTGCCCAGGCTACTCAACTCGATCACAATGGCACTGAATCTTTCATCAAATCCAGTCATAGTCTCCCCGTCCTTCATCTTTATGGACTCGTACTTCTGCTGCGCCACTGTCAGCTTGTTCTCTTTCGTTTCATCACTTCCTTCGCATATTTGGGTTAGCTTATCCCATATGTCTTTAGCAGTCGTGCAGTTCTTGATTTTGCTGAACATGTTCTTGTCTTTATCCAGCGTCTTGAACAAGATATCTTTTGCCACGTTGTCCATATTAGCCTTTTTCTTATCTTCATTGGTGTACTCATGTTTGTCCTTTGGAAGATACTGAGGCTCGCCACTTGTTACAGCAACTGCCAGCTTCGGTTTCACAATCTTCAGCGGTCCTTCTGTGATGACATACCACATGTCATCATCCATGGCCGCAAGATGAGCTCGCATCCGAATTTTCAAGTCGTCGTACTCTTCCCTCGAAAACAATGGAATTTTGTTGTGTGAGATAGACATGTTCGTATATCACAATCTTCAGCGGTCCTTCTGTGATGACATACCACATGTCATCATCCATGGCCGCAAGATGAGCTCGCATCCGAATTTTCAAGTCGTCGTACTCTTCCCTCGAAAACAATGGAATTTTGTTGTGTGAGATAGACATGTTCGTATATAAAGAAGCACGAAACAATGACTGTTCAATAACTGAGATTTCCTGCTCTGATACCACTTGATGATCCCAGAAATAGGATCACTAAGTAAATAGGAGTTCAGAAGGGGGGGTTGAATGAACTCCTTCGATTTTTCTATTTCAAAACTCTTTTAAAATGTTTTGCAAGCTTCTTGCTTAACTCAAGTCCGAGTTACCAGACTTAAGAATATCTCAGTTATGAGCAAACTTTTCAGCCAACAATATTTGTGATGAAAAAGGCCGATTGGTTTGTGAACAGTAAATAAACACAAATAATATAATCGTGCGTAATGTAAAAGATAGAGATCAGGATTTGTTTCTGGAAGTTCGGACTTCAATGTCCTACGTCTCCCCGTCTTCCTCCTCGGAAGGTATCACTAGAAGACTTTGATGAGAGTAGTCCTTCTACAAACACCCGATCCCGCAACCCGCAGCTACGAGAACTCCTAGTATCTCACAACAACTATCCAAGCAGACACAGCTGTTGGTTACAACACTTTAGTGTTTTCAAACGGCTTTTTGAGAAGCCCGTTTGTTACAGACTCAATCAAATACAACAATGGATACACGTATATGAGACTGTAAAAATCTTCTGGTTTCAACAATGAAACTCGATTACAACAATGTAACCAGAAGATTGACTCAAAGGTATTTCAATGAAGATCAACTGTTAGGTTCTTCGAGTCTTTGAGCTTTTGAATATTGCAACAAGTAGATAGCTCTGGGAGTATTTTGACAGCGTTTCAGTAATAGCAGTAGCAAGAGTTGTCTTCAATTCAAAAAGTCTACTATTTATAATCTTCGTTCAACGGTCGATGAATCCAGATAAGGCAACAAATCCTTTTTGAATTCCTGACAGTAGTACGCCGTCAATCCTACTCCATTATATGGTAAATTGCGTTTCGTCAGGGATGCGAATATCGTTTCCATATGTGTACACTCCCGTTGAAACCGCCTCTGCCAATGTGTACTATTTTTTCAAAGATAGTACCAATCTCGTCTACTTAATTTCAGGCAGTATGAGTGATTCTTGTTTTGGCCATCGATCTTTTCCAATTGAGTATACGATCGAATTTGAATCCACTTTATGCTTGCGCCTGAAATCATTTCTATCGACAGATCTTTCCTTGAAGAATATGAATGAACAGTTCCTTGCTGTTGAGAGATCTGTCGCGGTAAACAAGATTCAACTATTTTCAAATTTCAGTACTGATGACGTCATCATATCTGTTGGGAACGTTGTAGCTGAATATGTTCTATCGACAGATCTTTCCTTGAAGAATATGAATGAACAGTTCCTTGCTGTTGAGAGATCTGTCGCGGTAAACAAGATTCAACTATTTTCAAATTTCAGTACTGATGACGTCATCATATCTGTTGGGAACGTTGTAGCTGAATATGTTGGTGACGTCATGATGTTTGATATTCTACTATGGTTGACGTCATCAAATCTGTTGAAGCAAACGATGTCGTGTTGAACTAACTGTTTACGAAAGCTGTCGATAGTAAACGTTACTTACACTGTTTCCAAAAACAATACTGTAGCGAAGTCTGGTGTCATCAGCGATAAATAGTACTGTTTCAAGATCTGTCGAGTAAGCTTATCAATTCATACGGCCCTTTCTGTTGGTAGAACAATTCACTGTTCCCGTTGCTGTTGGCAGATACCATTACGATACAATAGTCAAGAGCTGTTGGCAGATATCTCCATTCTCAATACTTAATCAGTAGATTTCTGCCCCGATAACCCGAATAACCAAATCAATCACTCCACTGTTCCAAGATCTGATTTTGATCAACTCGAACCATAACTGTAGCTTAAACCAATCACTGTTGTCAGAAACATTGATCATCATGAAAAGATTATTCGAATACTATCATTTAAGTCCAAATCTTTTCTTATTTTTGTTATCACCAAAACTATAAATTTTATCCTAACAAACCTTCCCAGTCTGTGCAGTCGTCTCAGCCACCCCAGCAGCAAGTAGCCCAGAAGTTTGGACACCAGAGGTTTAGACCTCGTGGTCGTCAGTTCAAGAAGAAGTCTGGTTCTAGTTCTTCTGGCTCGGATAGTTCTAGTAGTGGTAGTAGTTCCAAGGTCGGTGGACAGTGTGGTGGAAGACATCCTACAGCACAGTGTTTGGGTGTGCAAGGTTCGTGTAACGTCTGTGGTCAGTATGGGTACTTTGCGAGAGTGTGTCCTTTGTCTGGATCGCAGCATATATCCTCCCCACCGTAGGGTCGAGGTGGATCATCTAGAGGCCGTTATTCTTTTACGGTTCAGCAGCAGAGGTTTGGGGAGCCACAATTTAGACCATTCCAGCAGCCTGGTCCTTCGCGGTTTGTACAGTCTTCCCAGCCTCAGTTTTCAGGACCTCAGTTTGCCCAGGTGAATGGCATGACGAGGCACAAAGAGCTGGGCGGACACTGACTCAGAATCTTCATCTAGCAGCTCATCATCAAGTGACAGTGAACAGGAGAAAGTTCACTGCCTCATGGCTGATCAAACTTCGGATGATGAGGTATTTGATTTTTCAAACATTGAATTTACACGTGAGGATCTTGTTCAGGCACTGAACAATATGGTCCATGAGTACAAGACTCTATCTCACACATTTGAGGAAATCAAGGCCGAAAACGCAAGTCTGAAAAATAGTTCAGCAGAATCGAGTTCTGACGAGCTTGAGGATACTGACAGCTTAAAGACTGCGTTGAGTAAGCTGAGAATAGAGAATGAATTGTTGAGAAGTGAGTCCAGCGAGCTCAAGGCTGAAGTTGAAAAGTTAACTAAATAAATGAGCTCCTGGACCCAATCAGCTCGTGCTTTCCACAAACTACAAGAAATCCAAAAGTCAGCACATTGTTCTGCTCTTTGTATACTGCTTCAAACTGGTTCTTGTATTTGTTATCACCAAAAATCAAATTTTATATCTTAACAATTTCCTCCTTTTTGGTGATGACAAACTTAGCAGCAAATATTTTATTTTATTAATCAACAAAATTTTATAGGTACAAGAACTTATAATTATTCTCAAAATCAATTCTCAAAATCATCTACATACGCTGCTGCTGTTACTTTATCCTTTTTTGATGCTGCTTCTATCTTCCCCCTCTGACATCACCAGCCCTTTTAATGTGAGCAACTATTTCGGCGAGATGGGAGCTGAGGGAGGCGAGGAACGAATTAACTCAGATAATGACTGTTACGCCTCTTCTTGTAGCATCATTCTAGATGAAGCAATCTCCGAGGAAAGATCAGCTTTGAGCTTATCACTCCGTCGGAACAAATCCAAATGTTGTATCCACTGTCTGCTGGCCAGGTCATCGTGTGATGTTTGCAGGTATTTAACATTTTGCTCTAGAGACGTCATCCTTTCATTGAAATCTGATTTGAAGGAGGTTAAAGGCTCTTGAGATTGCACCTTTTCAAAACTGAGTGTGAGGACTAGAAATTTATTAATTGGTGATTAATCGGTTAATCAGATCTAGATGAGGATTAACCAATGGAGACATTAGTTATCGGGTTTTCAGATTTGAAGGAATTGGTTTTTCTGTTGATAATTTCGGATATTCAAATATGAGGAAGAACAGACCAGATGTGAACTTTTGGTCGTTATCGGGTGGCTTGGAGAAGGTAAGTTATTAGTATTCTTGCATAAGTGCTAGCGAGAACCAGATTTGAGATGTCCCTCATGTGTTGAGAAATTGGCCTAGAGAGTGAGGTGAAGCGATGTCGTTTTGAGTATAAGTGATACAGTGTCGTTTGGTGATAGTCATATTTGAGTAGCGAAATCTGTTCGGAGAGAGAGTGAGCAGATGCTCGTGTCTTTTTTGGGAAGTAAAGTGTTGGTAAACGGTACTGTGTGGATAGGTCCGATTCATGAGTTGGTGTAGACCGGTGCAGTTTAATGATTTCAGATTTGAGGAAAGCCAGATCTGGATGTTCGCGAGTGAATATTTTATGCGAGATCTGTTGTTTTGAGCGGGACCCCTATGCTACGTCTTTTTGCGGTAACGCGATGTCTTTCGATGGTTGTGCGCTAGTATAGCGTAGAGAGATAAGATCTGAGTAGCGATGCGATCTGAATGATGGATTCAGCTTTGACTTAAGTAGTTGACTTACATTGTAGTTTTGACTGGGAGATTTAAATATAAGTGCCGATTAATACTTAGTCTTTTTCAACCCGACATTTCTTATCTTCATCCCGAGACTCTTCGAAACCCTTATCTTGGCAGCTTCATCTGCCTATCCCTAGATAGCTTGATTTCTTCACCAATTTTGGGAGCAGAGGCTTGGTTCCTCTTCAAATAAGTGTGAACTGACTTGATGTTCAACACTTTGAGAGGATGTAGAGCTACAATTCCCAAAGATACGCTTTCACCAATTTCTTCAGCAGTAGGCTGAGCTGCATGTCGTACCCCCATGGTTGCTTGCCAGGCGTGGAAACCTTGGCAGCCAGAGTTTGAAACAACACGTGCGCAAAGTTAATCTTAATCCCGGCACTAATCGCCAACATCATATCAAACCGTTCCGTAGTCACCGCATCAAAAGAACCAGCCTTGGCATTCAGAGACTTGGCCACAATATCATTAAAGAGATGGTATTCCACCTTAATTTCCCTCTTTTTGGTGGAGGGTTTGAAAGGAGCACCTGTTGGCGCAGCGGCGGATATGGATCTCGCAACCGGGGCGCACCAGAAGAATTAAAATTTTGGAGCCCGGGAACGGTCAATAAACCTGTAAAACAATTCTTAAACATGCATAGGATGTTTAGAATGGTACCTTGCTGGCGTCTAGGCGCCTGGCTCCGAGCAATTTCACGAGGAAATCGGCACTTCAACGGTTGGCGGTTTTGGCCTCCTAATCCGATCCACGACTGGAATCCCAATTCCTTCTTCGGTCTGCACTAGAAAACTCGATGAAGATTTCACGGATGGAATCTCCTCGTCGGAACGGTCAGAACAAGATTTTCGACGGCAGCGGCGGGCGGCGACGGCGGCGTGGGAAGGAGATGAGAGGAAAGAAAAATATAAGCTGAAGAGCTTTTGGTACATTTCAAATGAATAGCTTAGGGCCTCTATTTATAGATTTTCCATGGGCTTGAACCAACTTAATGGGCTTGGATCGGGCCCAATCGCATCACATCCCATGTTCGATCGAGGTAAGTGAGTCACAAAATCCTTGGCAACGTTCTCCCAATTCCATTGAGGCACTTCTAAATTCTATAGCAATCCACCAGGTCTCATTCTCTCGGCCTTGACCTGTTGGCAATTTAGGCATCGAGCTACGAATCCAGATATGTCACTCCTCATACCTTCCCACCAGAAGTGAGACTTCAAGGCATGATACACCAGTTATGAATTGCTTCGACCTTACTAGGATCCATCGTAAATACCTTCTGCGGATATGACATGAACAAAAAGAATTACCTTATCTAGCCAGAATTCACACTTGCTGAATTTCGCATACAGCTGTGAGTCTCTCAGTTTCTGCATGAGCATGCAGATAGATAGTGACCTGGTGATCTATCGAACTACCCTCCTTCGGACTTTCCAAGTGGTTACCATTTGTCGAGTGGATAAGTCCGAGGTCTTGGTTGTACTGATTAGTCCTCACGACTCGAAACGTCATTGAGACTCTACATGATAGGCGTCTCACTTTGACCCGTTTGCCGACTCACTTGGGGTCATAAGGCGGCGGGTTTGGGTGAGACCCCGATGCATTTACACTCGTGAAGTCACTTTTGATCTCCAAGATGTATGCATAGCTATCGGATCTTTAGCGACTCTCGATTTACCAATGGTCCTTGATCTGATCGGGATATATGGATTGAAAGGACCGTACTGTACGCTAACCACGACCAACTGGTTCTTGCAGGCACTATCAGTGATACCTAGGGGATCATGGGGAGATGTTGCTAGACGCTTTACCATGATCCGTTGGGCAGGTCCGGAATTGTGATTTCGGAGCCACACAACGAATCTAGTAGCAATTTACCCTTAAATCTGAATCTCATCACTCTCTTGAAAGGAGAAACTTTCAGAAACACTCGATTGCCAACCTCAAACTCTAAAGGTCTGCCTCTTTTGTTAGCATAACTAGCATGACGATATTGTGCAGTTTTCATTCTACTTCGAATCAACTCAATATGCTATTTCATATGCTACACAAATTCAGGAGTAGATACCTGTTTCTCAACAAATTCTTCCCAACAAATTGGTGATCTACATTTACGACCATACAACGCCTCAAATGAGGCCATCCCAATAATCACTTGGTAGCTATTGTTATACGAAAATTCGACCAAGGACAAAGAATCCTGCCAGCTACCACTTAAATCCATCACTATTGCTAGAATATCCTCCAAAATCTGTACAGTCCTCTCGGATTGGCCATCTGTTTGCGGGTGGATAGTCAAACTAGCTCAAGCTTAGGGAAATTGCATTTTGACCCTATTTAAATTTAGAAAGTCGTAATTCCATCCTTCCTCCTCCTATACTCAACAAATTGAGCTTAATTTCCGTACGGGAATTGAGAAACCAGTAGTTGTGTGACCCTCAATGGTTCAGGGATACAGCTAGCCGTGGGATCACAACATTTGTGACTCCGAAACCATATTTTCGGACTAACCACCGGATCATGGTAAAGCGTCTAGCAACATCGCCCCATCATCCCCTAGGTATCACTGATAGTGCCTGCAAGAACCAGTCGGTCATGGTTAGTGTACAGTACGGTCCTTCAACACAAATATCCCGATCAGATCAACGACCATTGGTAAATCGAGAGTCTCTAGAGATTCAATAACCATGCATACATCTTGGAGATCAAATAGTGGCATCGCGTGTGTTACTAGGAAAACCCATTTACCTAAAACACATCTAGTACTCTGGCCAGAGATTTTTCACACTATCATCTCCTCAGATAGCATAGGATATCCACGCACAAAGGCGAGCGGTGAATCCTCGACAACGAAGCATCGACTCCTACATACATCGGGACCTCACCAAACCCCGCCACCTGATGACCCCAACTGAGTCGGTAAACGGGTCAAAGTGAGGCACCTATCATGTAGAGTATCAATGACGTTTCGAGTAATAAGGGCTAATCTGTACAACCAATACCTCGGACTTAATCCACTCGACAAATGGTAACCACTTGGAAAGTCCGAACGAGGGTAGTTCGATAGATCACCAGGTCACTATCCATCTGCATGCTCAGAACATCACAATGTTTCCTACCAATAAAACGTGGTACTTCACATCGCAGATGCTAGTCTCGAGCTCGGGCGGCCTTATCCTCATTTTGACGGCCCAATCGACTAGGAACGAGTTTAGAATACACAGTGACTATTAGATGTGTTTCATGATAGCCATCATATCCACTATCACATATAACATACACTATGGTGCATTCTAGGTCTTTATCCAACACAATTGTTAACATTGTAGAATAATGAAGATAAAGAATGCCATAAAAGAATACGAATTTCATAAATAAAGAGCGTTTTACATAGAGTCAACAAGAACCCACACGCCACAAGTTGGCTAGTTGGGCACCTACTCTAATCATCTCCCACTTGCACTAAAGCCAACTACTCATCATACATAGTCCCATTGTTTCACGATGTTTTTCAAACAACGTTCCTGGCAAGGGCTTCGTAAGTGGATCAGCAATGTTGTCTGCAGAGGCGAATCTTTCGACTGCTATGTCACCTCTAGCCACAATATCCCGGATTATGTGGTATTTCATGAGTATAGGTTTGGATATTTGGTGAGACCTAGGTTCCGTTGCTTGCGCAACGGCACCTGTGTTGTCACCGTACACCAGGACTGGACCAACTCCTTCAGGGATTACGCCCAACTCTTGGACAAAATTCCTTATCCAAAACGCCTCTTTAGCAGTAGCTGATCCCGTAATGTACTCAGCCTCAGTGGTTGAATCCGCGATGGTGTCTTGCTTGGAACTTTTCCAAGAGACAGCACCACCATTGAGCATGAATGCAAATCCATATGTTGACTTCGAATCATCCACATCGCATTGGAAGCTAGAATCAGTGTAGCCTTCCAACTTCAGTTCACCACCCCCATAGACCATGAACATATTCTTAGTCCTTCGTAAGTACTTAAGAATGTCTTTCACAGCCTTCCAATGCATTTGGCCGGGGTTGGCTTGGTAGAGGCTCGTGACACTCAGAGCGTATGCGACATCTGGTCTAGTTGAGATCATACCATACATAATAATACCTATTTTCGAGGCATATGGCACACGTGTCATACTCTCTATCTCCTCATCATTCTTTGGACACATAGACTTGGATAGAGTGACCCCGTGGCACATGTATTGGACTCTTCCATAGAACCTCTTAAGTATGGTGTCGATGTAGGTAGCTTTGGTGAGTCCGAGCATCCTTTTCGATCTATCCCTATAGATCTGTATTACCAGAATATAGGATGATTCACCCATGTCCTTCATCGAGAATCTACTAGACAACCATACTTTAGTTGACTGCAACATTCCTACATCATTCCCAATGAGTAGAATGTCATCAACATAAAGTACAAGGAATGTCACAGCATTTTTAACTACCTTCTTATACACACATGGCTCCTAGGGATTCTTGATTAAACCAAATTATTTAATTGTTTCATAAAATCTCATGTTCCAACTTCTTGATGCTTGTTTGAGACCGTAGATCGATCTCTGAAGTTTGCATACTTTATGCTCACTTCCTACAGATGTGAAACCCTCAAGCTGCGTCATATAGATCTCTTCCTTAATGTTTCCAAATGCAGTTTTCACATCCATTTTCCATATCTCATAGTCGTACCATGCGGCTATGGCTAGTAGGATTCTAATTGACTTGAATATTGCGAATGGTGAGAAGGTTTCATCATAGTTAACACCTTGTCTTTGAGTGTAACCTTTCGCGACCAGTCGTGCCTTGTAGGTCAGTATCTTACCATCAGGCCCAAGTTTTCTCTTGTATATCCATTTACATCCAATAGAAACTATTCCTTCTGGAGGATTAACAAGGGTCCAAACTTGGTTTGAATGCATTGAGTCAATCTCAGATTGCATTGCTTCAAGCCACAAATTAGAATCGGCATCGGAAATTGCCTCCTTGAAAGTTCTTGGATCACATCCAATAGTTTGATTACTTTGATCATCTTCAAGGAGGAAACCATATCTAACAGGAGCCCTAGGAATTTCAGATCTCCTAGGTGTGTCCATATCAAGTATTGGCTCTTGAGGTGCAGGAGATTCACTTGGTACTTCAGTTGGTTCTCGAACCTCTTCGAGTTCTACTATATTGCCTTTTCTATCAAGTAGAAATTCCATTTCCAGAAAGGTGGCATTTCTAGAAACAAACACTTTTGTTTCATTGGGATAGTAGAAGTGGTATCCAATAGAATTCTTAGGATACCCAATGAAGTAACATAAGATGGATCTATTATCCAGCTTATCTCCCACTGTCTGCTCCACGTAAGCAGGACATCCCCAAATCCTCCAGTATGTGTTCTTGGGTGGCTTGCCCATCCATATCTCATATGGATTTTTATCTACTGTCTTGGTATGGACATTGTTCAACAACATTATCGTCGTTTCGAGCGTATGCCCCAAAACGAAGCAGGAAGTTCAGTGAAACTCATCATAGATCGAACCCTGTCCATCATGGTTCGATTACGACGCTCCGCTACACCATTGAGTTGTGGTGTGGCCGGAGGGGTCCACTATGAGAGAATCTCATTCTCTTTAAGATAGTTTTGAAATCGGCACTCAAGTATTCTCCACCTCGATCGGATCGCAGTGTTTTAATACCCCTTCCCAATTGGTTTTCTACTTCCGCCTTGAATTCTTTGAACTTTTCAAATGATTCAGACTTGTGCTTCATTAATTACAAGTACCCATACCTAGAGTGATCATCAGTAAAGGTGATGAAGTAGGTGTGACCGGACTTAGTACCAATGCTAAGTGGGCCACATACATCAGTATGGATCAAATCCAATAGGCCTTGAGCACGTTCAGGCTTGCCCATGAAGGGCAATTTTGTCATTTTTCCCTTGTGACAAGACTCACAAGTTGGTAGGGAGTTAATATCAGACATATTAAACATGTCACTCCTAATCAACTTGTTCATCCTATTTAAGGAAAATGACCTAGCCTAGCGTGCCAAAGTTGTGTCGGGTTCAAACTATCGTTTTTCCGTTTTGTTGTTGTTGTGTGTGTTTCCACATCGCGAGTTGGAACTTCTTTCAATTTTAAGGCGTATAGATCGTTTTCACGTTCCCCAATTCCAATCAAAAATTCATTCTTGTATATATTGCAAATCGAATTGGCAAAATGACAAGAATATCCATCACTATCAAGCATAGAAACAGAAATAATGTTATTTATTAATTCAGGGACAAATAAAACGTTGTTCAACAACAACTTAAATTTGAAGACAGAAATAAATAAACATCTCCTATAGCTTCAGCAGCAACCCTTGCTCCGTTCCCAAGCCTCAAGTGGGTCTCACCCTCTCTAAGACGTCGGCTTCTTGTCATTACCTGCAAATCATTGCAGATATGAGATCCACATCCGGTATCAAGTACCCAAGAAGTCGAGTTAAGAGACATATTTATTTCAATGTAGAACATACCTTTTGCAGTTCACAACTGCTCGAGGTAATCCTTACAGTTCCTCCTCCAGTGTCCAGGCTTTTGACAGTGGTGGCAAACATCCTTTGATTTGTTCGGCTTTGAAGTCCTTGCCTTGGGCTTCTTGGCGGGCTTTCCCTCCTTTGCAGGGGCAGAACGCTTCTTACCCTTGCGTTTGGGCCCCTTCTTCGCAGAGGAAGAAGAGCCCATAAGGAGGACAAGCTTGTCCTTCTTTATGGTCCCCTCGAACACGACAAGCATGTTTACCACCTCTACAAGGGTGGCTTCCACCTTGTTCATGTTGAAGTTGACCACAAAGGGGTCGAATGCAGCAGGGAGGGTGAGTAGAAGTAGATCCACAGACAGCTCATGTGTAAGTATGATATCAAGACCTACTAGCTTCTCAATGAGCCCAATCAGATGGACCTCATGCTCACGGACCGAAGTCCCCTCGTGCATGCGGCTCGTCATGAGCTCCTTGACAGTAGTGAACCTCTCAGTCCGAGAGTTCTCCCCATACAGTTCCTTGAGATGAAGGTGTATGCCAGCAGCATACTCCGTCTTCTCAGAATTCTGCTGCATTTCGTTGGAAATTGATTCTATCACATAGCACCATGCCTTAAGTTCATCGTCCCACCATTTGTCCAGCTTTGCCAGCTCCTCAGGACTGGCATCGGCAGGGGCTTCCTTCGGAGGTGTCTTCTCTAGCGTGTAGAGAAGTTTCTCCGAAGCTAAGACAATCTTGAGGTTTCAAAGCCAATCTTGGTAATTCAAACCAGTGAACTTGTTCCTATCCAGTATAGCAGCAAGTGGATGTTTGATTGAAGACATGATAATAGCAGTTTATACTGAAAGGACAAACAGACATGCATCACAGACTATTTATGAAAAACTCTAAGACATAAAACAAGGTCATTTAGTTTTATGAATTACCCTCCCACTATTTTAACAATTTCACCACCCTCTAATGAAATCGAGAAAGCAAGTTTCCTTAGTGGGTACAAAGAGTCCAATCAAGAAATCATGGTCCCGAATAATATCAGCCAACCATGACCCTCAAAAGGTAGAGCCCAATTGCAACAGGTGCAACCTCCATGTATTTGCCTCACGTCCAGTAAGGGCCCAATAATATGACGCCGATTACTATCACGTGTCAAGATGACCCATCAATTTTGAGTTGTGATGGACGGTCCCATTAATGTCCCTGTTAAGATAAAATTTATTAGTTTTGGTGATAAAAAAATAGGACAAGTTACTACTGGACAATAAGCCGATGCAGTCAACAACTTCGCATATTCAGATGTCAATTTTTTAGTAGAAGAAGTCAGAAAATTGATGTTGAATCAGGTGTTAGATATCATATCTTGGTATTTGGGAATATTTCAGCAGTTGAGTTGAAGCACTCAGTTGATGGTTTTCTATTTCAGAGGTTGTAGATATACAGTTATCAGTTTCTGGTATCGGGTTATTATTTCAGTCGTGAAGAACAATTCAGTTGTTGATCTAGGGTGACACAATCAGATTTTGGTGTTCTTTCAGCCGTTGTGTTCTTATGTCAGAAGTATATCGATTTAGTAGTTGGAGTTCACTTCAGTAGTCAACATATTTCAGTAGTTGGATATTCACATCAGTAGCGAGTGTATTTCAGCAGTTGGATATATAATTCAGTATTAAGTATCTTCAGTAGTTGGCTACAGTGTCTTTGATTCAGTCGTAGAATATTCAGTCGTTGCAACCAGTTATTATTTCTCAATTTGCAAAGAGAATGATATTTCAGACGTTGGGAGATATTTCAGGCGTTGGATATCTAATCAGCAGTTGATATGATCAGTCAGTGGTTGTTATGATCAGCAGTTGTATTCTACTTCAGTAGCGAGCATAATCAGTCGATGGTAAGTATTCAGCAGTTGGGTGATTATTTCAGAAGGAAGTATACTCAGTCGTTGGTGAAGATTATCACATGGTGTTATCAGTCGTAACCATTTTGATGATAGCTAAACTACGTCATTTGGATAAGTTGAAACGACAACGTTTGGTATATGCGCTCGTTGGCTAGCTTTCAGCTGCTGGTATTATTCAAATGTTTAAAGCACCCAGTCGTTGCAAATACTTTCAAGCATATTTTAGCTGCAACTTTCTTAACAACGATGAGAGAAATCAATGGAGTACATTCAGGCGCAAACTCGAATCAATTCAAACATAATCACAGTTCGAATTGGATCAAATCAATGGTGAAGATTGAATCGTACATATTGCCTGGAATTAAGGAGACAACGTTGGTACTATTTTGGGTAAATAGTACACATTTACATAGGACGTTATACGGTGTTTGCACATAAATGGAAACACGACGATTTGGCACTGAAGATGTGCAAGTTACCATGTAGTGGAGCCGTACACACCATAATCGTGATTTGTTGAAGATTTACAGAGAAAATAGCTTTTATGACCGTTGAAAGCAAAGGGTATAAATAGCAGAAGTTTGAATTGAAGAAGCCCTCCTGATCTCTTCGTCACTCACAATCTTTGCTCTCTGTTATTCTCGCTATTCATCGTCTCAATCAATCTTGAGCTCATTTTCTACAGAAGCTATCTTTCGAAAAGCTCACAACTCGAAGAACATTCACACACAGATTACATAGTTTGAACCTTCGAGTTCATATTCTGGTTCACTTTTGTTAAATCGAGTTTCTTTGCCTAGAAATCAGAAGATTTACAGACTCCAATAGTTGTGTACCTCATTGTAAAATCAATTTGAGTCTGTAACAAAGGTTCTACAGAAAAGCCGTTTGAAAAGAATTTATCAAGTGTTGTAATTAGCAGCTGCGACTGCTTTGTGATTTGTGTTGCTAGGAGTTCACCTTGAGTGAGGCTCGGTGATCGGGTGTTTGCAGAAGGCCTTAACCATCCAATTTTCTAGTGGATCCTTCCTGAAAAGGAAGAAGGTGATACGTGGGATACTATCCGAACTTCCAGAAACAAACTCTTGTTCCTTAACTCTTACTTAACACATTTAATTACTGTTTCAATATTCACTGTATTAGAGTAGGTTCCCAACTAACCAACTGTGGCGTGTTGGTTCTTGTTGACTCTTTGTAAACGATTTTTATTTATAAAATTCGTATTCTTTTATGGCATTCTTTATCTTCATTATTTTATAATATTAACAATTGCGTTGGATAAAAACCTAGAATGCATCATAGTGTATGTTAGATGTGATAGTGGATATGATGGCTATTATAAAACACATCTAATAGTCACTGTGTATTCTAAACTCGTTCCTAGTTGATTGGGCCGTCAAAATGAGGATAAGGCTGCCCGAGCTTGAGACTAGCATCTGCGATGTGAAGTACCACGTTTTATTGGTAGGGAACATTATGATGTTCTGAGCATGCAAATGGATAGTGACCTGGTGATCTATCGAACTACCCTCGTTCGGACTTTCCAAGTGGTTACCATTTGTCGAGTGGATTAAGTCTGAGGTATTGGTTGTACAGATTAGCCCTTATTACTCGAAACGTCATTGAGACTCTACATGATAGGTGCCTCACTTTGACCCGTTTACCGACTCAGTTGGGGTCATTAGGTGGCGGGATTGGGTGAGGTCCCGATGCATGTAGGAGTCGATGCTTCGTTGTCGAGGATTCACCGCTCGCCTTTGTGCGTGGATATCCTATGCTATCTGAGGAGATGATAGTGTGACAAATCTCTGGCCAGAGTACTAGATGTGTTTTAGGTAAATGGGGTTTACCTAATAACACACGCGATGTCACTATTTGTTCACCGCTCGCCTTTGTGCGTGGATATCCTATGCTATCTGAGGAGATGATAGTGTGACAAATCTCTGGCCAGAGTACTAGATGTGTTTTAGGTAAATGGGTTTACCTAATAACACACGCGATGTCACTATTTGATCTTCGAGATGTATGCATGGTTATTGGATCTCTAGCGACTCTCGATACCAATGGTCGTTGATCTGATCGGGATATTTGTGTTGAAAGGACCGTACTGTACGCTAACCATGATCGACTGGTTCTTGCAGGCACTATCAGTGATACCTAGGGGATCATGGGGCGATGTTTCTAGACGCTTTACCATGATCCGATGGGTTAGTCCGAAAATGTTGTTTCGGAGTCACACATGTTGTGGGCCCACGGCTAGCTGTATCCCTGAACCATTGAGGGTCACACAAGTACTGGTTTCTCGATTCCCGCACGGAAATTAAGCTCAATTTGTTGAGCATAGGAGGAGGAAGGATGGAAGTGCGACTTCCTAAAATTAAACAGCGGTCAAAATTCAATTTCCCTGAAGTTTGGGCTAGTTTGACTATCCTTGAAACTTGCAGGGGCCAAACTGTTATTTTGGACTAGGTGATCCGAAAAATTGTTTTCGCATCATAATACTCGGTTTTGTAAACTATGTAGATCGGTCCGATCTGATCATCGATCGGGATTATGATGGAGCCACGGTGATGGACTTGAAACGAATGTTCACCCTGGGCCTGGGCCCGACCCAAGCCCATTAAACCGGTCAAGCCCATACGAAGTCTATAAATAAGGGCCCTAGGGTTGCATTACAAACACAATATAACTACACAAAACCCTAGAGCAAGCCGCCTCCCTCCCTCTCTACTCCTCTCGGCCGCCGCCCCATTTTTGCCGCCGCACACCGTCGCCTGTCGCCACCATCGGACTTGTTCCGACTATCTCGACGAGGAGATTCCGTTCGTGAAACATTCATCACGTTTTCTAGTACATACTGATGAAGGGATCGTGATTTCAGTCGTGGACCGGATTAGGAGAATGACGCCTCCCTCCCTCTCTACTCCTCTCGGCCGCCGCCCCATTTTTGCCGCCGCACACCGTCGCCTGTCGCCACCATCGGACTTGTTCCGACTATCTCGACGAGGAGATTCCGTTCGTGAAACATTCATCACGTTTTCTAGTACATACTGATGAAGGGATCGTGATTTCAGTCGTGGACCGGATTAGGAGAATGACGACCGCCTACCGTTGAAGTGCCAATTTCCTCGTGAAATTGGTCGGAGACAGGCGCCTAGACGCCATCAAGTTACCAAATCAAACATCCTATGTATGTTTATTT
>KQ999396.1:78602-103073 GCA_001598015.1 Dorcoceras hygrometricum | reverse complement strand
TTTTAAGCCCAAATTGATGCAATTAAATTGTAAAATACGATTTTAATTTTGAAATATGATTTTATAAATTAAATATGATTTTGTTGATTAAAATTTGATTTTATCGACAAAATACGATTTTATTTATAAAATGCGATTTCGTAATTAAAATATGATTTTGTGGATAAATAATAGGATTATTTAATTTATGCATGTTAATTAGATTATCTGCATGATTGAGATGATCGAGAGCCGTGCCCAATTTGTTTGGTGTATGCGATAGGTTTTTGTGATTCAGTTGTAAATATTTTGATTATCATTTAAAGTGGGCCTGTTTGTGGCCCGTTCCCACCCCTTGATAAATGTATCCCTTGTATGTCATGGTAAATTTAAATGTAAAATTACTAGATTTAGTGGGAGGACATCCGAAGATGGTGGATATGACGATCAAGATATTGAAGACCGAAGATCTGTAAAACCGAAAGCATTGTAATAGGATTGCATTGCATATAGCATTACCCCTAGGATTGGACCCAGGTCCGTGACTGGCAACCACGGACCGCATAGCTCTCGCGATCGATCATCCCAATATTTATATATATTGATATATAGCTAGTTGAATCCGCATGTTGCATGTTTTAAATTTTATTTAAAATAAATGCATGAGACCAAATTTTCAATAATAAAATCCCTCGTTTTAAATACGATTTAAAACTAATATCAAGACAAATGTTTATTCGATAAACTAAAGGGTATTTAAAATTGTTTAAACTTCCCTACCTTCCATCAACAATGGGTTTACGTCTATGCTACCCGTATACATGGCCCGGCTCATATTATTGAGGGGGTCATGTATGCCGGAAAGCTGTCCACGCCATTGACAATCGTTGTGAGTCAGTTGGAACTCCCTTTAACGTTGGCTCATATTATTGGGGACGTTAAGGGGACCGTCCTTCACAACTCAACATTGATGGGTAATCTTGACACGTGATAGTAAACGGCGTCATATTATTGGGCCCTTACTGGACGTGAGGTGAATACATGGAGGTTGCACCGGTTGCAATCGGAAACTACCTTTTGGGGATCATGGATGGCTGATATTATTCGGGTCCATGATCCCTTGATTGGGCTCCGTGTACCCACTAAAGAAACCTGTTTTCTCGATTTCATTAGAGGGTGGTGAAATCGTTAAAATAGTGGGAGGGTAATTCATAGAACTAAACGACCATGTTTTATGTCTTAGCGATTATTTTTATATAGTTAGTGATGATTGTCTGTTTTCTTTCAATATAACTGCATTATAAAATGGTTTCGATGAAAAACCCGCTCGCTGCTATACTGGATAGCAACAGGTTCACCGGTCTGAACTAACAAGACTGGCTCCGCAACCTCAATCTTGTATAGGCTTCGGAGAAACTTCTTTATGCGATAGAGAAGTGTCCTCCGAAGGAAGCCCTTGTCAATATCAGCCCTGAGGAGCTGGTAACGCTTAAACAATGGTGGGATGACGAGGTTAAAGCTCAGTGCTATGTGATGGCATCGATGTCCAATGAAATGCAACGGCGTTTTGAGAAGACGAAGTATGCTGCTGACATACTTTTTCATCTCAAAGAGCTGTACGGGGAGAACTCTCGACATGAGAGGTTCACGGCTGTCAAGGAGCTGATGACGAGCCGCATGCGCGATGGGACTTCGGTCCGCGAGCATGGGGTTCGTATGATTGGGCTCGTTGAAAAGCTGTCGGGCCTTGATATCGCACTTCCACACGAGCTGTCGGTGGATGTACTTCTCCTCTCACTACCAGCTGCATTTTGACCCCGTTGTGGTCAACTTCAACATGAACAAGCTGGCAGCCACCCTTGAAGAGGTGGTTAACATGCTTGTAGTGTTTGAAGGGACCATAAAGAAGGACAAACCCGTCCACCTTCTGGGTTCTTCTTCCTCTGCGAAGAAGGGACCCAGACGCAAGAAAAAGAAGAGTTCTGCTCCTGCGAAGGAGGAAAAGTCCGCCAAGAAGCCAAAGGCAAAGGCTTCCAAACCGAACAAGTCTGAGGATGTTTGCCACCACTGCCACAAGGCTGGGCATTGGAGGAGGAACTGCAAGGAGTACCTCGAGCAGTAGCGAACTGCGAAAGGTATATTCTATATTGAAATAAATATGTCTCTTAATTCTACTTTTGAGTACTTGATACCGGATGTGGATCTCATATCTGCAATGATTTGCAGGTGATGACAAGAAGCCGACGTCTTAGAGGTGAGACCCACTTGAGGCTTGGCAATGGAGCAAGAGTTGCTGCAGTAGCTATAGGAGATGTTTATTTATTTCTGTCTTCTGATTTTAAGTTGTTGTTGAGAAACGTTTTATTTGTTCCCGAATTAATAAAGAACATTATTTCTGTTTCTATGCTTGATAGTGATGGATATTCTTGTATGTTTGCTAATTTGATTTGCAATATTTACAAGAATGAATGTTTAATTGGAATTGGGGAACGCGAAAACGATTTATACACCTTAAAATTAAAAGGCGTTCCAACTCATGATGTCGAAACACATACAACAACGATTAAAAGGAAACACGATAACTTGAACCCAGCACAACTTTGGCACGCTAGGCTAGGTCATATTTCTCTAAGTAGGATGAACAAGTTAGTTATAAGTGACATGTTTGATCTGTCAGACATTATCTCCCTACCGACTTATGAGTCTTGTCTTAAGGGAAAGATGACTAAGCAATCCTTCAAGGGCAAGGGTGAGCGTGCTCAAGGCCTATTTGATTTGATCCATACTGATGTGTGCGGCTCGTTTAGTATTGGTACTAAATATGGTCACACATACTTCATCACCTTTACCGATGATTACTCTAGGTATGGGTACTTGTACTTAATGAAGCACAAGTCTGAATCCTTTGAAAGGTTCAAAGAATTCAAGGCTGAAGTAGAAAATCAATTAGGCAAAAGTATTAAAGCTCTTCGATCTGATCGAGGTGATGAATACTTAAGTGCTGAATTTCAAGACTATCTGATAGAGAATGGTATTCTCGCACAGTGGACCCCTCCGGCCACACCACAGCTCAATGGTGTAGCGGAACGTCGTAATCGGACCTTGTTGGACATGGTTCGGTCTATGATGAGCTTCACTGAACTTCCTACCTCGTTTTGGGGCTATGCGCTCGAAACGGCGGTAATATTGTTGAACAATGTCCACACCAAGGCAGTGGATAAGACTCCATATGAGATATGGATGGGCAAACCACCCAAGTACTCATACATGAGGATTTGGGGATGTCCTGCTTACGTGAAGCAGACAGTGGGAGATAAGCTGGATACGAGATCCATCTTATGCTACTTCATTGGGTATCCAAAGAATTCCATTGGATACTACTTCTACTATCCGAGCGAAACAAAAGTGTTTGTTTCTAGGAATGCCACCTTTATGGAAAGGGAATTTCTACTTGATAGAAAAGGCAAAATAGTAGAACTTGAAGAGGTTCGAGATCCAATTGAAGTACCAGGTGAGTCTCCCGCACCTCCAGAGCCAGTACCAGAAATGGTCGCACCTAGGAGATCCGAAAGGGTTCCTAGGGCTCCCGAGAGATATGGTTTTCTCCTTGAAGATGATCAAGCTGATCAAGTTATTGGATCTGATCCAAGAACTTTCAAGGAGGCAATTTCCGATGCTGATTCTAATTTGTGGATTGAAGCAATGCAGTCTGAGTTTGACTCAATGCATGCTAACCAAGTTTGGACTCTTGTTAATCCTCCCGAAGGAATTGTTCCTATTGGGTGTAAATGGATATACAAGAGGAAACTTGGGCCTGATGGTAAGGTAATGACCTACAAGGCACGACTGGTCGCAAAAGGTTACACTCAAAGGCAATGTGTTGACTATGATGAAACCTTATCGCTAGTCGCAATGTTCAAGTCAATTAGAATCTTGTTAGCCATAGCCGCATTGTACGACTATGAGATATGGAAAATGGATGTGAAAACTGCATTCCTTAATGGAAACATTAAGGAAGAGATCTATATGACGCAGCCTGAAGGTTTCACATCTGTTGGAAGCGAGCATAAGGTATGCAAGCTTCAGAGATCGATCTACGGTCTCAAACAAGCATCGCGAAGCTGGAACCTGAGATTCGATGAAACAATTAAGGAATTTGGTTTCATCAAGAATTCCGAGGAGCCATGTGTGTATAAGAAGGTAGTTAAAAGCGCTGTGACATTCCTCGTACTTTATGTTGATGACATTCTACTCATTGGGAATGATGTTGGAATGCTGCAGTCAACTAAAGTATGTTTGTCTAGTAGATTTTCGATGAAGGACATGGGTGAAGCATCCTATATTCTTGGAATACAGATCTATCGGGATAGATCTAAACGGATGCTCGGACTCACCCAAGCTACCTACATCGATACCATACTTAAGAGGTTCTCTATGGAAGAGTCCAAGAGAGGACACCTACCTATGTGCCATGGGGTCACTCTATCTAAGTCTATGTGTCCAAAGACTGATGAGGAGATAGAGAGTATGACACGTGTGCCATATGCCTCGGCAATAGGTAGTATTATGGCATGATCTCGACTTGACCGGATGTCGCATATGCTCTGAGTGTCACGAGCCGCTACCAGGCCAACCCCGGCCAATTGCATTGGAAGGCTGTGAAGGATATTCTTAAGTACTTGCGAAGGACTAAGAATATGTTCATGGTCTATGGGGGTGGTGAACTGAAACTGGAAGGCTACACTGATTCTAGCTTCCAGTGTGATGTGGATGATTCGAAATCTACCTCTGGATTTGTATTCATGCTCAATGGTGGTGCTGTCTCTTGGAAGAGTTCCAAGCAAGACACCATCGCGGATTCAACCACTGAGGCTGAGTACATTGCAGCATCAGCTGCTGCTAAGGAGGTCGTTTGGATAAGGAATTTCGTCCAAGAGTTGGGAGTCATTCCTAATGGAGTTGGTCCAGTCCCGGTGTACTGCGACAACACGGGTGCCGTTGCGCAAGCAAAGGAGCCTAGGTCTCACCAAAGATCCAAACACATACTGAGGAAATACCACATAATCCGAGATATTGTGGCTAGAGGTGACATAGCAGTTGAGAGAGTCGCCTCTGTGGACAACGTTGCTGATCCACTTACGAAGCCCTTGCCTGGACCGTTGTTTGAAAAACATCACGAAACAATGGGACTGCGTCTGATGAGTAGTTGGCTTTAGGGCAAGTGGGAGATTGTTAGAGTAGATGCCCAACTAGCCAACTTGTGGCGTGTGGGTTTTATAGACTCTTGTACAAACAATCTTTATATATGATATTCGCAGTTATTCATATGGCATTCTTTACTTTCATTGTGTTGTATGATGATTAACAATTGTGTTGAGTAAAGACCTAGAATGCGCTAAAGTGTATGTTAGATGTGATAGTGGGTATGACGGCTATCATGAAACACATCTAATAGTCACTGTGTATTCTGAACATGTTCCTAGTCGATTGGGCCGTCAAAATGAGGATAAGACCGCCCGAGCTTGAGACTAGTATCTGCGATGTGAAGTACCATGTTTCATTGGTAGGGAACATTATGATATTCTGAGCATGCAGATAGATAGTGACCTGGTGATCTATCGAACTACCCTCATTCGGACTTTCCAAGTGGTTACCATTTGTCGAGTGGATAAGTCCGAGGTCTTGGTTGTACTGATTAGTCCTCACGACTCGAAACGTCATTGAGACTCTACATGATAGGCGTCTCACTTTGACTCGTTTGCCTACTCACTTGGGGTCATCAGGCTGCGGGATTGGGTGAGACCCCGATGCATGTAGGAGTCGATGCATCGTTGTCGAGGATTCACCGCTCGCAGACATGCGTGGATATCCTATGCTATCTGAGGGGATAATAGTGTATAAATCTCTGACCAGAGTACTAGAAGTGTTTTAGATAAATGGGTTTACCTAGTTACACTCGCGATGTCACTATTCGATCTACAAGATGTACGCATAGCTATCGGATCTTTAGCGACTCTCGATTTACCAATGGTCGTTGATCTGATCGGGATATATGGATTGAAAGGACCGTACTGTACGCTAACCACGACCAACTGGTTCTTGCAGGCACTATCAGTGATACCTAGGGGATCATGGGACGATGTTGCTAGACGCTCTTACCATGATCCGATGGGCAAAGTCCGGAATTGTGATCCCGGAGCCACAATGATTGTGGGCCCACGGCTAGCTGTATCCCTGAACCATTGAGGGTCACACAAGTACTGGATTCGAGATTCCCGCACGGATACTCAGCTCAATGTGTTGAGCACAAGAAGAGGATTTCGGGAAGTGCAACTTCCTAAAAGTCAGCAGGGGTCAAACCGAGGTTTCCCGCTGTTGAGGGGCAAAACGGTCATTTTGCACTGGGGTTCTGAAAAACGGTTTTTTAGAACATAGTGTTCAGTTTTGAAACTGAATCGTTCGGTCCGATCTGATCGGCGATCGGAGTTACGATGAAGTCGCAGCGATGGATATCGTCATTTGGACCCGGGCCCGTTGGGCCGGTCCAAGTCCAACACTTAATCTATTTAAATGTATTTAGGAGACTTAATCAATAACTCAACTCTCATAACTAAAACCCTAACCCTAAGCATCAAACCGCCGCCTCCCTCTCTCGAACCCGCCGCCGCCGCCGCCGCCCACGCGTCGCCTCCGCCGCCGCCGATCGTCGCCTTAAAATTGTTTCCGGCCAGTTCGACGAGGAGAATCCGTTCGTGCTGATCTCGTCAGCGCTTCTAGTGCAGCCTGACGAAGGAGTCTTGGATCTGATCGTAGACCGGATTGGCGTAAACTACCGCAATCTACCGAGAAGAGCCGGGTTCTTGTAATACCGGTTGGAGCCAGGCACAAGTGCCAGCAAGGTATTCAATTTTGAACACCCTATGAATGTTGAATTTTGAATTCTACTTTTTCGTATTGATCGTCTCCCGGCCCTTTTCTTTGTTCTTCCGCTGCCTAGCCGGGGGCGGATCCGGATCCCCACACTTACCATGATCCGATGGGCAAGTCCGGAATTGTGATTCCGGAGCCGCAATGGTTGTGGGCCCACGGCTAGCTGTATCCCTGAACCATTGAGGGTCACACAAGTACTGGATTCGAGATTCCCGCACGGATACTCTGCTCAATGTGTTGAGCATGAGAAGAGGATTTTGGGGAGTGCGACTTCCTAAAAGTCAACAGGGGTCAATTCGTGATTTCCCGCTGTTGAGGGGCAAAACGGTCATTTTGCACTGGGGTTCTGAAAAATGGTTTTTCAGATCATAGTATTCAGTTTTGGAAACTGAGTCGATCGGTCCGATCTGATCGGCGATCGGAGTTACGATGAAGTCACGGTGATGGGGATGAACTGAATGTTCATCCGTTGGACCCGAGCCCATTGGGCCGGATCCAAATCCATCACTAAGTCTATTTAATATAGCTTAGGCTTTAATCAACAGACTAGACAACATAATACTCTCCTAACCCTAAACCTAGCTCTAAGCGCCGCCTCCCTCCTCTCACAAAACCGCCGCCGCCGCCGCCGCTAGTCACCGTCGCCGCCGCCGTCACTAAGTCTATTTAATATAGCTTAGGCTTTAATCAACAGACTAGACAACATAATACTCTCCTAACCCTAAACCTAGCTCTAAGCGCCGCCTCCCTCCTCTCACAAAACCGCCGCCGCCGCCGCCGCTAGTCACCGTCGCCGCCGCCGTTCGCCGGAAATTGTTCCGGCCAATCTTTCGAGGAAAATCCGTCCACGCCGATCTCGTCAGGCCTTCTAGTGCAGGCTGACGAAGGAGTCTCGTATCCGGTCGTGGACCTGATTGACGTTATCTACCGCCGTCTACCATGAAGTGCCGGTTTCCTCGAGAAACTGGTCGGATCCAGGCACGAGTTGCCAGCAAGGTAGTCATCTAAACACCCTATGAATGTAATAGCCAGTTGTTTATTTTAATTGTATTGATCGTCTCCCGGCCAAAATTTTGTTCTTCCGCTGCCTCGCCGGGAGGCGTGATCCGGATCCGCCGTGGTCACCCAACAGAAACACATACAACAACTATTAAAAGGAAAAACGATAGCTTGAACCCGGCACAACTTTGGCACGCTAGGCTAGGTCATGTTTCCTTGAATAGGATGAACAAGTTGGTTAGGAGTGACATGTTTGATATGTCAGATATTAACTCCCTACCGACTTGTGAGTCTTGTCTCAAGGGAAAAATGACTAAACAACCCTTCACGGGCAAGTCTGAACGTGCTCAAGGCCTGTTGTATTTGATTCATACTGATGTGTATGGCCCACTTAGCATTGGTACTAAGTACGGTCATACATACTTCATCACCTTTACCGATGATCACTCTAGGTATGGGTACTTGTACTTAATGAAGCACAAATATGAATCCTTTGAAAAGTTCAAAGAATTCAAGGCTGAAGTAGAAAATCAGTTGGGGAAAAGTATCAAAACACTTCGATCCGATCGAGGTGGAGAATACTTAAGTACCGAATTTCAAGACTATCTTAAAGAGAATGGGATTCTCTCACAGTGGACCCCTCCGGCCACAACACAGCTCAATGGTGTAGCGGAGCGTCGTAATCGAACCTTGACGGACATGGTTCGATCTATGATGAGTTTCACTGAGCTTCCTACCTCGTTTTGGGGCTATGCGCTCGAAACAGCGGTAATGTTGTTGAACAATATCCACACCAAGGCAGTGGATAAAACTCCATATGAGATATGGATGGGCAAGCCACCCAAATACTCATACTTGAGGATTTGGAGATGTCCTGCTTACGTGAAGCAGACAGTGGGAGATAAGCTGGATAATAGATCCATCTTATGTTACTTCATTGGGTATCCAAAGAATTCTATTGGATACTACTTCTACTATCCAAATGAAACGAAAGTGTTTGTTTCTAGAAATGCCACCTTTCTGGAAAGGGAATTTCTACTTGATAGAGAAGGCAAGATAGTAGAACTCGAAGAGGTTCGAGAACCAACTGAAGTACCAAGAGAATCTCCCGCACCTCAAGAGCAAATACTTGATATGGACATACCTAGGAGATCTGGAAGGTTTCCTAGGGCTCCTGTTAGATACGGGTTCCTCGTTGAAGATGATCAAAGTGATCAAACTATTGGATGTGATCCAAGGACATTCAAGGAGGCGATTTCCGATGCTGATTCTAATTTGTGGCTTGAAGAAATGCAATCTGAGATTGACTCGATGCATTCAAACCAAGTTTGGACTCTTGTTAATCCTCCCGAAGGAATAGTTCCTATTGGGTGTAAATGGATATACAAGAGAAAACTTGGGCCTGATGGTAAGGTACTTACCTACAAGGCATGACTGATCGCGAAAGGTTAAACTCAAAAGACAAGGTATTGACTATTATGAAACCTTCTCACCAGTCGCTATGTTCAAGTCAATTAGAATCCTACTAGCCATAGCCGCATGGTACGACTATGAGATTTGGCAAATGGATGTGAAAATTGCGTTCCTTAATGGAAACATTAAGGAAGAGATCTATATGACGCAGCCTGAGGGTTTCACATCTGTAAGAAGTGAGCATAAAGTATGCAAACTTCAGAGATCGATCTACGGTCTCAAACAAGCATCGAGAAGTTGGAACCTGAGATTTGATGAAACAATTAAAAAATTTGGTTTCATCAAGAATCCTGAGGAGCCATGTGTGTATAAGAAGGTAGTTAAAAATGCTGTGACATTCCTTATACTTTATGTTGATGAAATTCTACTTATTGGGAATGATGTAGGAATGTTGCAATCAACTAAAGTGTGGTTGTCTAGTAGATTCTCGATGAAGGACATGGGTGAAGCATCCTATATTCTAGGGATACAGATCTATAGAGATAGATCGAAGAGGATGCTCGGACTCACCCAAGCTACCTACATCGATACCATACTTAAGCGGTTCTCTATGGAAGAGTCCAAGAGAGGACACCTACCTATGTGCCACGGGGTCACTCTATCTAAGTCTATGTGTCTAAAGACTGATGAGGAGATAGAGAGTATGACACGTGTGCCATATGCCTCGACAATAGGTAGCATTATGTATGGCATGATCTCAAGTAGACCAGATGTCGCATATGCTCTGAGTGTCACGAGCCGTTACCAAGCCAACCCCGGCCAGATGCATTGGAAGGCCGTGAAAGATATTCTTAAGTACTTACGAAGGACTAAGAATATGTTCATGGTCTATGGGGGTGGTGAACTGAAATTGGAAGGCTACACTGATTCTAGCTTCCAATGTGATGTGGATGATTCGAAGTCAACATCTGGATTTGTATTCATGCTCAATGGTGGTGCTGTCTCTTGGAAGAGTTCCAAGCAAGACACCATCGCGGATTCAACCACTGAGGCTGAGTACATCACAGCATCAGCTGCTGCTAAAGAGGCGGTTTGGATGAGGAATTTCATCCAAGAGTTGGGCGTAATCCCTGAAGGAGTTGGTCCAGTCCCGGTGTACTGTTACAACACGGGTGCCGTTGCACAAGCAAAGGAGCCTAGGTCTCACCAAAGATCCAAACATATACTGAGGAAATACCACATAATCCGGGATACTGTGGCTAGAGGTGACATTGCAGTCAAGAGAGTCGCTTCTAAAGACAACGTTGCTGATCCACTTACGAAGCCCTTTCCAGGACCGTTGTTTGAAAAACATCGTGAAACAATGGGACGGCGTCTGATGAGTAGTTGGCTTTAGGGCAAGTGGGAGATTGTTAGAGTAGGTGCCCAACTAGCCAACTTGTGGCGTGTGGGTTCTTGTTGACTCTTTGTAAGCGATCTTTATTTATAAAATTCGTATTCTTTTATGGCATTCTTTATCTTCATTATTTTATAATATTAACAATTGCGTTGGATAAAGACCTAGAATGCACCATAGTGTATGTTAGATGTGATAGTGGATATGATGGCTATTATGAAACACATCTAATAGTCACTGTGTATTCTAAACTCGTTCCTAGTCGATTGGGCCGTCAAAATGAGGATAAGGCCGCCCGAGCTTGAGACTAGCATCTGCGATGTGAAGTACCACGTTTTATTGGTAGGGAAATTGTGATGTTCTGAGCATGCAGATGGATAGTGACCTGGTGATTTATCAAACTACCCTCGTTCGGGCTTTCCAAGTGGTTACCATTTGTCGAGTGGATTAAGTCCGAGGTATTGGTTGTACAGATTAGCCCTTATTACTCGAAACGTCATTGAGACTCTACATGATAGGTGCCTCACTTTGACCCGTTTACCGACTTAGTTGGGGTCATTAGGTGGAGGGATTGGGTGAGGTCCCGATGCATGTAGGAGTCGATGCTTCGTTGTCGAGGATTCACCGCTCGCCTTTGTGCGTGGATATCCTATGCTATCTGAGGAGATGATAGTGTGACAAATCTCTGGCCAGAGTACTAGATGTGTTTTAGGTAATTGAGTTTACCTAGTAACACACGTGATGTCACTATTTGATCTCCGAGATGTATGAATGGTTATTGGATCTCTAGCGACTCTCGATTTACCAATGGTCGTTGATCTGATCGGGATATTTGTGTTGAAAGGACCGTACTGTACGCTAACCATGACCGACTGGTTCATACAGGCACTGTCAGTGATACCTAGGGGATCATGGGGCGATGTTGCTAGACGCTTTACCATGATCCGATGGGCTAGTCCGAAAATGTGGTTTAGGAGTCACACATGTTGTGGGCCCATGGCTAGCTGTATCCCTGAACCATTGAGGGTCACACAAGTACTGGGATTCCCGCACGGAAATTAAGCTCAATTTTTTGAGCATAGGAGCAGGAAGGATGGAAGTGCGACTTCCTAAAATTAAACAGGGGTCAAAATGCAATTTCCCAGAAGTTTGGGCTAGTTTGACTATCCTTGAAACTTGCAGGGGCCAAACTGTTATTTTGGACTAGGTGATCCGAAAAATTGTTTTCGCATCATAATACTCGGTTTTGTAAACTGTGTAGATCGGTCCGATCTGATCATCGATCGGGATTATAATGGAGCCACGGTGATGGACTTGAAACGAATGTTCACCCTGGGCCTGGGCACGACCCAAGCCCATTAAACCGGTTCAAGCCCATACGAAATCTATAAATAAGGGCCCTAGGGTTGCATTACAAACACAACATAACTACACAAAACCCTAAAAAGCAAACCGCCTCCCTCCCTCTCTACTCGTCTCGACCGTCGCACCCTTTCCACCGCCGCGCACCGCTGCCTGTCGCCGCCGTCGAACTTGTTCCAACTATCTCGACGAGGAGATTCCGTCCGTGAAACATTCTTCACGTTTTCTAGTGCAGACTGACGAAGGGATCATGATTTCAGTCGTGGACCGGATTAGGAGAACGACGACCGCCTACAGTTGAAGTGCCGATTTCCTCATGAAATTGGTCGGAGCCAGGCGCCTAGACGCCAGCAAGGTACCAAATCAAACATCCTATGTATGTTTATTTGTTGTATTTGTTACGTATTGACCGTTCCCAGTGCAAAATTTTGAAATCTTCCGCTGCGCCTCGGGAGCGGGATCCGGATCCGCCGCTGCACCAACACACTGATTGATTGGCTTTATTCCGCACATATTTTGTTAGCCAAGAAATCAGCATTAAAACTGAGATACCTTAAATCTGGTAACTCGGATTTAAGTTAAGCGAGGCTCTTGTAAAACTGTTTTTAAAAGGTTTTGAAAATTTCAAAATACCAAGAGTTCATTCAACCACCCCCCCTTCTGAATTCTTGCAACTGTTTTTCGAACCACATTGATCCTATCAATTGGTATCAGAGCCTACGCATCTCAGTATTGAACAGTTGTTGTTTGTGCTTTATCTTATATTAAAATGTCGACTTCTCACAACAAGATTCCTATGTTTTCCAAGGAGGATTACGACGACTGGAAGATTCTCATGCAGGCGCATTTGGCTTCCCAAGATGACGATATGTAGTCTGTCATTACTGAAGGACTGGACAATGTGGCCAGGGATATTCTTTACAAGACGCTGGACAAAAACATGTTCAGTAAAGTCAAGACCTGCGCCACTCCAAGGAAATTTGGGAAAAGCTGACACAAATTTGCGAAGGAAATGACGAGATGAAAGAGAAAAAATTGACTGTAGCTCAGCAGAAGTATGAGTCGATAAATATGAAGGATGGAGAGACGATGACAGAATTTGATGAAAGATTCAGTGATGTTGTCATTGAGTTGACAAGTCTTGGCAAAGAATATAGCAACAGAGAGCTGGCACTGAAGGTGATGAGAGCGCTGCCCAGAGAGTGGGATGTGAAGACAATGGCGATGAGGGAATCAAAATATTTGAACAAGCTGGAGCTTCACGACTTGTTTGCAAACCTAAAAGCGTATGAGTTCGAATTGGAGACAAGAGCTGAAGCTACTCCATCAAAATCCCAGCCGACGAAATCATTAGCAGCTACAACCACTGAACAGTGCTCTCCAAGCACTAGCAAGACAGCTGATCAACTCAGTGACGACGTCATGTCCCTCTTCGTAAAGAAGTTTGGGAAATACTTGAGAAGATCCTACAACCCTTATGCTCCTTATAATAATATTCATAAAAATGATAAAACTGTTTCTGATATGAACTGTTTCAATTGTGAACGTCCAGGGCATTTTGCAGCTGATTGTAAAGGCCCAAGAAAGAAGACAGATACAGAAGATATGATAAGAAGGAGGATCGATACAAGCGAGATGACAAGACAGATGAGATAACTATCGACAGATCCAAGGATAGATCCAAAGACAGACGGATGAGGACACGAGGTGATAAAAGACCCAGCCGCAAGAATGATTGCAAAGTGCTGATTGTTGAGGAAAGCACCAAAAGCTGGGCAGATACTGATTCAGATTATTCATCCAGCAGTTCCTCATCCAGTGAAAGTGAACAAGAGGAGGTTCACTATCTCATGGCTAATCAAACTTCAGATGACGAGGTATTTGATTTTTCCAATGTTGAATTTACACGACAAGACCTTGCCAGTGCACTTAATGACATGGTAAAAGAGTACAGGAAGCTTTGTCACTCATTTTAGGAAATCAAAGCTGAAAACGAAAATCTGAAAAATAGTTCAATTGAATAAAGCACTGACACGCTTGAGGACATTGACAGTTTGAAGATTGAGTTGAGTAATATTATGATGGAAAATGAAATGTTGAGAAATGAGTCTAGTGAGCTCAAAGCTGAAATTTAAAAACTCAAATTTGACAATGAGCTGCTGGGCAAAGTCTTCCGCGTCTCTAGATAAGCTGTTTGGATTCAGAAGCCAGCGTGTGATAGAACAGGCTTGGGTACCAATAGTAGTGACAGCAGTGATGGAGAAACAAGTACTCAGTCACAGCTGGTGTATGATAAGTTCAACAAGATGAGCTTTGTCAAAGCCAACGTGATACATGATCCATATGAGTCGATGACATATAATTACCAGACCCCTCATAAGTTGAACCATAAAGCAAAAGCTGTTATCGGCTTTCAAAAACCTGAGAACTCCAAGCCAAGCTGGCTAAAGAACAAACTGGACAAAGACAAAGCAAAAGCTGGTCGAAAGTCGTTTGTTCCTAACCAGCCATGGCGTAGTTCAACGAATGTAAATTCTGGTTGGAAAAGGGTTCAGCCTAAGAGAGATCTAAATGATCAAAATATGAAATCAAAACTCAACAGATCTCACAATTATGCACAGACCCTCACGGACTCTAGTACTGGAAAAACTGTCAAGGTAATTCAAGTATGGGTCCCGAAAGGGGTAATCCGATCTGGACCCAAGTAAAATTGGGTACCAAAAGCTGTTTGTACGATTGCAGAACAACAGGTATGAACCAGCTGATGTATCAAATTTGTGGTACCTGGACAGCGGCTGTGCGCGACATATGACAGGAAATCAAAAGCTGCTATCAGAAGTTGTTCCACACAAAGGAGCAAAGATAGTATTTGGTGATAATGCATACGGTAACACTGTGGGTAAGGGTAAGCTTATCCACGGTAACATTTCTATCTCAGACGTCTTAGTTGTTGATAATTTACGTTACAATTTTGTTAGCATTAGTCAGCTATGTGACAAGGGTTACATAGTTAAGTTTCAACAACACACATGCACAGTTCAGAGTCCAAATGGTCTGACTGCATTGGTAGGTAAACGTTCGGTGAATACCTACATAATCGATTGGTCAGAGCAGCTGGGATCTGAACAATTGTGCCTTGTAGCTGGCTCTTCCAAGATCTGGTTGTGGCATCAAAGAATGAATCATCTGAACTTTAAAACACTTGCCCATTTGAGTCAACATGATATGGTTTCTGGTATGCCAAAAATCAATTTTTCTAAAAACAAGGTTTGTGCCGCTTGTCAGCTGGGAAATCAAATTAAATCAACTTTCAAAAATAAAGGCGGTAAAAATTCTTCCCGTACCTTAGAGCTTTTACATATGGATCTTTTTGGTCCTATACCCGTAACTAGCTTAGGGGAAACGAATTACACCCTAGTTCTTCTTGATGATTTTACAAAATTCACTTGGGTGTTGTTTTTAAAAGCAAAATCTGAAGCCGCCGACCAGCTGATACGCCTTTTAAAACGTTTGCAAAATGACAAATCTTGTTCAGTCAACCAAATAAGAAGTGATCGTGGTACTGAGTTTTTAAATCATAAATTGACTTCTTATTTGGAAGACTTAGGGACAAAGCATGAGCTTTCAGCAGCTAGAACTCCTCAGCAGAACGGGCTTGCCGAGAGGAGAAATCTTACTTTAAAAGAAGCTGCTAGGTCTATGATTGATTATTCTGGTGTTTCGCAAAAAATTTTGGCAGAAGCAGTTAACACAACGTGTTATACTCAAAACAGATCTATGATTAATAGTATGCACGATAAAACCCATATGAGATCTAGAATGGCAAGAAACCTGATATATCTTATTGCAGGGTGTTTGGGTGCAGATGTTTTATTCATAATAATGGAAAAAAGCACCTAACAACGTTTGAACCAAAATCTGATGCAGGTTTTTTCTTAGGTTATTGAGCTGTTAGCAAAGCATATAGCGTATTCAACAACAGAAGTCTAACAGTTGAAGAATCTGCACACATGGTGTTCGATGAGACAAGATTTAGATCCAATTCAGCTGCAAGCCTACATGATTTGTGTTCACGTCTGGAATCAACAAGCCTTGATGAGTAAGATGATGATGTGTTGTCACAAAGACAATCAGCTGAAGAACAACCAGCAGTGGACACGACGCAAAACATTGCTCAAAAGGATCTGACAGGTAATCCAGTAGTTATTGGTTTAACTAACATTGATCAGCTGCAGGATCAGAGTCATCCAGTGTACCAGCTGCTGAAGGAGAAGCAATCAACGCTCAATCAGATGATGTGCAACTGGAGTCTTCTATTCATAGATCACCAGCTTAAGCATCAGCCGCAAGAACCTATCAGTTGGTATCTAAATCAACAGCTGATTCTCAAGAAGGAAGCGCACATCAGTTGGTATCAAGACCACCAGCTGATGCACCAGTCGCAAGTGATCATCAATTGGAATCCAGACCTACAACTGATACAAGAGCTGATCCATGCTCACATCTTCAACAATCATCACAACAGCTGGAACCTGACGCACAAGCCAATAACAATGAATATCAATTGGTGTCAGCTGATCCAATTGTTATCCAGCCAGCGACACAGGGGGAACAAGGAGAAAATCCCATTGGATCTGATCTCCGGTGGAATAAAAATCATCCACCCGAGCAGGTCATAGGTAACATTCATTCTCCTGTTCGCACACGAGGCCAGCTATCTCATGATCATTTTGATTTTGCATTCATCTCGCATATAGAACCTAAGATCATAGATGAAGCCTTAGCTGACCCCAGCTGGATAGATGCAATGCAAGAAGAACTTAATCAGTTTAAGCGTAATAACATATGGCAACTTGTACCTAGACCTTCTAATCATCCAGTCATAGGAACTCGATGGGTCTTTAGGAATAAACTGAATGAAAATGGCGTAGTTACTTGAAACATAGCTAGGCTGGTAGCACAAGGATTCAGACAAATGGAAGGTATAGATTTTGATGAGACCTTCGCACCAGTAGCTAGATTAGAAGCCATCCGCATCTTTCTTGCATATGCTGCATTTAAAGACTTCAAAGTCTTTCAGATGGATGTTAAGAGTGCATTTCTCAATGGAATCTTAACAGAGGAAGTGTATGTTGCACAAGCTCCTGGCTTCGTAAATCATACACATCCAGACTTTGTTTATAAACTGGATAAAGCTCTATATGTGTTGAAGCAAGCACCCAGAGCTTGGTATGATATACTATCAAAATTCCTTATTGAGCATGATTTCACGATAGGCATAGTAGATAAGACATTGTTTAAATTCACTAAAGCTGACCATGACTTAGTAGTTCAAATATATGTTGATGATATTATTTTTGGGTCAACTAATCCCAAATTGTGCCAGAAATTTTCTAAGCTTATGCAGGATAAATTTGAGATGAGTATGATGGGGGAGCTGACTTTCTTTCTGGGCTTACAAGTACGACAGCTGGAGAATGGTATATTCATTACCAGGCCAAATACACGAAAGAACTGCTGAAGAAATTTGGCATGGGCAATTGCTCAGCAGCTGCTACCCCAATGAGCTCTTCAATCAAATTGGATCAAGATGAAGCTGGAACTGCCATTGAGGTATCACTTTATCGTGGTATTATAGGATCTTTGCTATACTTAACTGCTAGCAGACCACACATCATTTTTGCTGTCTGTATGTGTGCTAGATTCCAAGTAGAGCCAAAGCAATCACATTATATAGCTGTGAAAAGAATTTTAAAATATCTTAAGGGTACTTCCAACGTGTGTCTTTTGTATCCCAAAGACTCAGGCTTTCAACTAATTGGTTATAGTGATGCAGACTATGCAGGATGCAGCATTGATCGTAGGAGCACTAGCGGTACTTTTCAGTTTTTATGAGATCGTTTGATTTCCTGGTTTAGTAAGAAGCAGACGTCGATCACAAAATCAACAGCTGAAGCAGAGTATCTCGCAGCTGGCAGCTGCTGTGCTCAATTTTTTTGGATACAACATCAGCTGAAGGACAATGGCATCGCTGCTTCTGAAGCGCCTATTCTCTGCGACAACACTAGTGCGATCGCGATCACCCAAAATCCAGTGATGCATTCAAGAACAAAGCACATCTATATCAGGCATCATTTTATAAGGGACCACGTATTAAAGAAGGACGTTCTGTTTGCGTACGTGTCGACTGAGCAGCAAGTTGCTGACATCTTCAAAAAGCCTCTACCAGACGCTAAGTTTTCTTATTTTAGAAACATATTAGGTCTACTTGAGTTGCCTTGATTTGTTTATGCGCTAACAGTTTTGCAGGTTGTCAGCTGTCGCTTAAATCAGCTGTGAGTCTTTTGTTCAGTGGGAACGCATAGGCTCTCAGCTGAGGCAAGCATATTACGTTAGAGGATATCAGTCGTAGGGGGAACCAGGATCAAAAAATTGTTAAGCGGAACGTCAGCTGAATATGTAGCATCTGGATACACTCAGATGTTACATATACACAGCTGATGCTTATTTGTAATCAGATTCTGCCACCCCTCAGCGATACATTAAAATCAGCAGTGATGTTATTATAAATCACTGTACCAGCTGTGGCGATATCAAAATTGGCGTGCGTCTTTTTAACTTTTTAGTTTTTACATTGTACAATTAAAATATTTTGAAAAACCTTTTACACTGTACGAGTAAGATAATTTAAAATCTTTTTACCATAATTTCAAAATAGTGTACGCACCGTTGGATGATTGACACGTGGTTGTCATCATTCCAATCGTCACATCTACATCATTTATTTTCCTTTGTCGTTTACTATTCCATAGTTATTTACGGCGTTTTCTCTTTCATTTCTACTTACCTCGCATACTTCTGGTATTCCTTTGCGCTCGTACTTTCTGTATTTTTGTTCGATTATTCTCAGGCAATTCCTCATTTTCTAAACAACGACAATGGCATCCTCACTATTTGTCAACACTGTTTCTGCTTCGAATCTGTGCTTGCGATGGACAACGCCGGGATAGTGGCGATGTTCGAATCCCTGGTGGCGACTGGATTGAAGGGATTTATGGGTTGCCCTGCCGTGATTCATGACGCCGCTCTGCTGGAGTTATTTGCAAATGGAGAAGTTAGGGATGGTTTAGTTGTCAGTACAGTGAATGGAGTGTTTGTGGAAATTTCTGACTGCTTGCAGAGACGTTTGAGCTTCCCACGGAGGGTTTGACCGATTTGTTTGAGATTCTGAAGGATTTTGTGTTTGATGCGAAGAGCATCGTGTCTTTTTCTGGCGAACCAGTTAGTATCTCAGGGAAGAAGAAGGAGATGAAGGTAGAATTTCGCCTTCTATGTGATATTCTGGCCAAAACTATCTCTGTAAAGGCCGGGTCATTCGATGCTATTACCCAAGAAAAATTTCTGATGATGGCTGCAATCATCTGTGGAGTGAGGATTAATTGGAGCAGGATATGTTTCAACATTTTGAAGGACATGGTAACTCCGGGAACGAGGCAAGACAAAGGCTATGCGATTCAGATTAGTCTTCTACTGGAGAATGTTCCAAATCTGGAACTTGGAGAATCCTCAGAGTTCCCTTCCTCAAAGATTCTAACGGAGAAGACAGTGCATCAATATGTTGTGTTGAATGACAAGGTTGGTACTGAAGAAGTGGGTGATGTACCCCTGGGAAAAAGGCTGTGTCTGAGAAAAGACCAGCTATGACTGCTGCGGAGGCCGAACCAGTGATGAAGAAGAAGAGGACTACCAAAAGCAAGCCAGTGTCCTCAAAAGCCATTTTGGAGACTCTGCCTGTTGAAGCAGTGCCTCTTCAAATGATTGCGCCAACTACTGCTGCACCAACTAAGCAGCCACCCTTGCCCAAGAGAAAATCTCAGAAGAGGAAGAGAAGGTTGGTTCTCTGTTCTGAAGATGAAATTGTTGATAGTGAGGTGGCTGTTGGTGGAACCTCTGTTGAGAAGGAACCAGTCGTAGAGCATGTTTTTTAGGAATAACAGATAGATGACGTGGATGATATTATTCAGCAAATTTTGACAGAGACCGCTCAGTTGGAGACTGATGAGGAGATTGAAACAATCGATGTTGGTACTATTGTTGGGGACCAGCAGTTAGAGAATTTTGATGCGGCTGACAGCAGGACAAATGCTGCAGCTGATTATTTTGTGGAAGAACCGACGGAGGAACTGGAGATAGTAGTAGTTGAACAATCGGCAGATGAGGCGATGTCTCTGGAGGACATCTTAAATTCCAGTAGAGTGCCCAATACCGTCTGCCGGTGTGGAGATTACTAAGATTGGGCAAGAGTATCAAGATCCCAGGAGTCAATGAAGGGGGCTGGTACAAGGCTGGTCTTCCCAAGATTCCTGAAACTGACAAGGGGAAGGCGCCTCTTCAGGAAAGATACCCCGTTAAAGGTAATCCAGTGAAGGAACAAATTTTACTGACACTTGCAGATATTGAGTGTCTTGTACAGTTGAGGGAGCAGGTGATAGACGAAGTGGATAAATTCTTTAATTCTTTTAGCTTCAAAAAGCTACCGCATCTGAAGATTGAGGAGATCTCTGCTAAGGAGGCTCTCATTTTGTCGTGGGCTGAAACAGATTCCACAAGAGTAGCTCTCAATCGGAAGATGTACATACTGAATAAGTATAGAGAGTTGCTGTTCAGGAAAGTTTTGGAAGCCAGGAAATTAAATTTTGTCCCAGGTGAAGGATCATCTGCCACTGATCTCAAAATTCTGGAGAAGCTCTCCTATTTTCATATGGTAGTGGTAGAAGACCTGAAGGAACAGGCTATGGCAAACGGTCTTAAATGGGAGAAGACGTGTTGCTCTAAAATTTATGAAGGTCGCCCACGTGATAGAGGAGCTATAATTGCCAGAACCAACACCAACACCCGATCTTCTTGTTGGATTAGAACTATGCTCTATGTTGATGGTGTTTGGTTGATTGAACCATGTGCTGATCATTGGGTGACAATACCTAAGCGGGTTGTGAATAATGAGATTTTGCGCCAACGATCTTACAATGATACACTCCCTCATGTCAGTGCATTCTTCAAGTTGATGAGAAAGAGATGGGCAGATGTGTGCTTAGAGGTTTGTGCATTATTTGCTTCCCGGAAATTGCCACCAGTTGGTTCTGTGAATTTTTGCCAAACTCTTTCAGTTATTGAATCAGTTTCTCATTTTGTCTCTCGTCAGCCGACAGTATTTTCTTTGCGGTTTTATCTCAGTTGTGTTCAGTTTTTGTTCAATACAGTTTATTCAGTGGGTTGAGTATAGCTGATATTAGCAGTTTTGTTTCGACTATTGCAATGGACAGAACAGTTTTGAGAAATGTACAAATTGTTCAGAATTCAGTTTCAGTTTCTATCAATGCACAGTTATTTTTGGACCAGCGTCCTCACTCTTCATCCACCTCCACTGATTCTTCCTTGCATTTTGATGACAATGAAATTCGTGTGGAAGACGAAGTAGCCTTTCCTCATATCCCTCTACCAGCTGTTGCTTCCAATATCACAGAAACCCTTGCTCAGATACGTGCTTCAGTTGACCAGATTCGTTTTTAGCAAATCAGGCGCAAAGATGATGTCGATAGACTTCGAGATACGCTCTTAAGGCAAATCAGAGACATTGAGAAGAAGTCTACATAACGCTTTGATGAACTGGACAGATTGAACAGGGCATCGCATATAGATAGTCAAGATATAAGAACCATCCTGTCACTGGATATCCGGTCGTCTCAGAAGCAGCTAAGTGCCCAGATTGCTGCTGCTGCTATCGATAATGTTGATGTTCGTAGGGAGGAGAAAGAGATTTATGCCAAAATTGATGACTTAGATAGGCAGGTTGCTACTATTCGGAGCGAACAACCGGATTTCCGAGCGAAATCAGAGGAAAATTATTTGAACTTATCTACCCAGCTTGGTGACATCGTCGATTTTCTAAGAGGCGGTGATGCCAAACAGGGGGAAGGTAGTAGCAGCCGCCCTCAACCACCTCATGACGATCACAGCCGGCCCAGCGGAGGAACTGGTGGCAGTGGCAGTGGAGCACAAGTCCAAAGTCGACCTGGTTTAGGCAGTGGTAATAGAGGCAGCGGCAGTGGTATCAGTCAGAGTAGAGGAAACAGGAGTGGATCTTCAAAACAAAGGAGCAGTGGTGGTGAGTTTCCTGTGCGTAACGTAAGATATGGTCCATATCCACCTATTGGCGTACCCAAAAGGAGTGCTAAACATTGGATTACTGGAGAGAAGGAATTTTTAGTATTCTGTTATCTTGTACAAATCTTATGTACAATTTTTCAGTTTAATGAAAGCAGCAGACTTTGCGTTTTTTATCTTTTGATCATCTATATAAGACGATAGGCTGCTAAGTTTTGTCATCACCAAAAAGGGGGAAATTGTTAAGATAAAATTTATTAGTTTTGGTGATAACAAAATAAGACAAGTTACTACTGGATAATCAGCCGATGCAGTAAACAACTTCGCATATTCAGATGTCAGTTTTTGAGTAGAATAAGTCAGAAAATTGATGTTGAATCAGGTGTTAGATATCAGATCTTGGTATTTTGGAATATTTCAGCAGTTGAGTTGAAGCACTCAGTTGATGGGTTTATATTTCAGAGGTTGTAGATATACAGTTATCAGTTTCTGGTATCGGGTTCTTATTTCAGTCTTGAAGAACAATTCAGTTGTTGATCTAGGGTGACACAATCAGATTTTGGTGTTCATTCAGCCGTTGTGTTCTTATGTCAGAAGTATATCGATTCAGTAGTCGGAGTTCACTTCAGTAGTCAACATATTTCAGCAGTTGGATATTCGCCTCAGTAGCGAGTTTATTTCAGCAGTTGGATATATAATTCAGTAGCAAGTATCTTCAGTACTTGGCTACAGTGTCTTTGATTCAGTTGTAGAATATTCAGTCGTTGCAACCAGTTATTATTTCTCAATTTGCAAAGAGAAGAATATTTCAGACGTTGGGAGATATTTCAGGCGTTGGATATCTATTCAGCAGTTGATATGATAAGTCGGTGGTTGTTATGATCAACAGTTGTATTCTACTTCAGTAGCGAGCATAATCAGTCGATGGTAAGTATTCAGCAGTTGGGTGATTATTTCAGAAGGAAGTATACTCAGTCGTTGGTGAAGATTATCACATGGTGTTATCAGTCGTAACCATTTTAATGATAGATAAACTACGTCGTTTGGATAAGTTGAAACGACAACGTTTGGTATATGCGCTCCTTCAGTCGTTGGTTAGCTTTCAGCTGCTGGTATTATGCAAGTGTTTAAAGCACCCAGTCATTGCAAATACTTTCAAGCATATTTTAGCTGCAACTTCCTTAACAACGATGAGAGAAATCAATGGAGTACATTCAGGCGCAAACGCGAATCGATTAAAATGTAATCACTGTTCGAATTGTAACAAATCAATGGTGAAGATTGAATCGTACATATTGCCTGAAATTAAGGAGACAACGTTGGTACTATTTTGGGTAAATAGTACACATTTACAGAGGACGTTATACGGTGTTTGCACAGAAATGGAAACACGACAATTTGGCTTTGACGATGTGCAAGTTACCATGTAGTGGAGCGGTACACACCATAATCGTGATTTGTTGAAGATTTACAGAGAAAATAGCTTTTATGACCGTTGAGAGCAAAGGGTATAAATAGCAGAAGTTTGAATTGAAGAAGCCCTCCTGATCTCTAGGTCACTCACAATCTTTGCTCTCTGTTATTCTCGCTATTCATCGTCTCAATCAATCTTGAGCTCATTTTCTACGGAAGCTATCTTTCGAAAAGCTCACATCTCGAAGAACATTCACACAGAGATTACATAGTTTTAACTATTAGAGTAGATGTCCAACTAGCCAACTTGTGGCGTGTGGGTTTTATAGACTCTTGTACAAACAGTCTTTATATATGATATTCGCATTTTCTTATATGGCATTCTTTACTTTCATTATGTGTGTAATGATTTACAATTGCGTTGAGTAAAGACCTAGAATGCACTAAAGCGTATGTTAGATGTGATAGTGGGTATGACGGCTATCATGAAACACATCTAATAGTCGCTGTGTATTCTGAACATGTTCCTAGTCGATTGGGCCGTCAGAATGAGGATAAGGCCACCCGAGTTCGAGACTAGTATCTGCGATGCAAAGTACCATGTTTCATTGGTAGGAAACATTGTGATGTTCTAAGCATGCAGATAGATAGTGACCTGGTGATCTATCGAACTACCCTCGTTCGGACTTTCCAAGTGGTTACCATTTGTCGAGTGGATAAGTCCGAGGTCTTGGTTGTACTGATTAGTCCTCACGACTCGAAACGTCATTGAGACTCTACATGATAGGCGTCTCACTTACCCGTTTGCCAACTCA
>KQ999396.1:60594-78073 GCA_001598015.1 Dorcoceras hygrometricum | reverse complement strand
AATACCAGCAGACAACAGCTCTCGCGCAAGCAAAACAACCATCTGCTGGTCACAGCTCTATCTCCAAAATATTCTATCTGCTGGTCGCGAGAAATCACACAAAACGACGACGCATCCACTAATCCAAACGACGCCGCTTCTCAACGCTTTCGCACAAGCGCGCCTGCTGATCAGCAGTAACCATCGCAACGCAAACTACCAGCAGCAAGGAATACGTCACGCTTACGTCACCACATCTATTGACAGTTCTTGCGACCAGTTCTCAAATCATCAGCTGATCACTGTTCATAAGCGCCTCTGCTGAATCTAGTAGCCAACGCTCAACCCATATTGTCTAACACGTGTCGCTTCCTCGATCGATCTCACGCTACGCGCAATGTCTGCCAGCAGCAACTTCAAATTCAAAACTTAAAACCAGCAGCTCACATTGCGTCACGCTGACGACACCTCTGCTGATTCAAAATCTACCAGCAGGAGCTACAGTAACTTTGACCAGCGTTGACTTCACCAAATTCGAAAATTCTCATTTCCTAACCAAGCGCTGCGACTGAAATTTAAGCAGGAATCCTATTCCCTACGTAATTCCTCAAATAATCGTGATTAATCCCAAATCAAAACAATTAATCACTAATCTAACTTCTCAATCCTCACACATAACCCCCTCAATAATATGAGTCGGGCCATGTATACGGGTAGCATCGACGTCACCCATTGTTGATGGAAGGTAGGAAATTTTAAACAATATTTAAATTCCCTTAGCTCATATTTTGATCTTGATATAAACTTTAAATCAAATTTAAAATGAGGGATTTCAATTTTGAAATTAGGTCTCAATAATTTTTAAATCAAATTTAAAATCGTGGATTCAACATGTATATATATCGCATATATAATTGGGATGATCGATAAGCGAGTGCTATGCGATCCGTGGTTGCCAAGCACGGATCTAGGTCCAATCCTAGGTGACATGCAGTATGCAAATGCAATCCTATTACATAAGCTTCCAGTTTTACAAGTCTTAGATCTTCAATATCTTTTATCATCATCTCCACCATCTTCAAAATTATCCTCCCACTAAGTCTAATATTTACATTTAAATAAACATGACAAATAGGGATACAATTTAAAAAGCACGTCTCTCGATCATCCCAAACATTATCAATTTCAATTAACTCAATTAATCGACATAAATTAAAATAATCAAATCAAATTTGATTTTATCCGACAAAATCACATTTCAAATATAAAATCTTATTTTATAAATAAAATATTATTTTGTTATTTTAATTTCATCAATTTTGGTCTTAAAACAATTTTAGGTCCAATATCTCAAAATTTTCAAAAATCAATTTTGGTCCGACCAAAAAGTCCCAATATCAAGTATTGGCCCAAAAACCCCTCGAACCGCCCGGGACAGGCCCGGAAAAACAATAGAATTCAAAAACCACCGCCGCATCTCCGCCCCGGAACCGCCGCTCGCACGCGGGCGCACGGGGGGCGGCCAACTGCGCGCACAGCTCGCGCAGGTGGGGCGGCAGGTGTGTGCACCGTCGTGCGTGACATGCACACACGGGTGCCTGCCGTCGGGCGCAAAGCCCGCAGGACCGTGCGAGCGGGGCGTGCGCGACGGGCGCGCAACTCCCGCCGCAACCTGCGCGCGAGATGCACGCAGGATCCCTCCATCCCCGCCGCGATATGCATGCGGCGGGTGGGCACGCCGTGCATGACGAGCGCGCAACGACGGGCGGCGACGCGCCCGCCGGCTTGCGGCGGTGGCGCGGCGGGGTGCTGCCGGAAAATTTGTTGTTTTTTTTGAAATACTGAGATCTGATGCAATACAGGTACAAAAAGTGTATTGATAGATCCGAGCCAAAGCTCTGATACTACTGTTAGCGTAGCGGCGGATCCGGATCCCGCTACCGGGGCACAGCGGAAGAATTAAAATTTTTGGAGCCCGGGAACGCAATACACCTGTAAAACAATTCATAAACATGCATAGGATGTTTAGAATGGTACCTTGATGGCGTCTAGGCGCCTGGCTCCGACTAATTTCACGAGGAAATCGGCACTTCAACGGTTGGCGGCTTTGGCCTCCTAATCCGGTCCACGACTGGAATCCCAATTCCTTCATCAGTCTGCACTAGAAAACTCGACGAATATTTCACGGACGGAATCTCCTCGTCGGAACGGTCGGTAGAAGATTTCCGAAGGCAGCGGCGGGCGGCGGCGTCGACGGCGGCGACGTGGGAAGGAGATGAGAGGAAAGAAAAATATAAGCTGAAGAGATTTTGGTACATCTCAAATGAATACCCCAGGGCCTCTATTTATAGATTTTCCATGGGCTTGACCAGCTTAATGGGCTTGGATCGGGCCCAGGCCCAGGGTGAACATTGGTTTCAAGTCCATCACTTTGGCTCCATCATAATTCCGATCGACGATCAGATCGGACCGATCTACTCAGTTTACAAAACTGAGCATTATGATGTGAAAACAATTTTTCGGGCCACCTAATCCAAAATAGCAGTTTGGCCCCTGTAAGCTTTAAGGATAGTCAAACTAGCCCAAGCTTAGGGAAATTGCATTTTGACCCTATTTAATTTTAGGATGTCGCACTTCCATTCTTACTCCTCCTATAATCAACAAATTGAGCTTAATTTCCGTACGGGAATTGAGAAATCAGTACTTGTGTGACCCTCAATCGTTCAGGAATACAGCTAGCCGTTGGCTCACAACATTTGAGACTCCGAAACTACTTTTTCGGACTAACCCATCGGATCATGGTAAAGCGTCTAGCAACATCGCCCCATGATCCCCTAGGTATCACTGATAGTGCCTGCAAGAACCAGTCGGTCATGGTTAGCATACAGTACGGTCCTTTCAACACAAATATCTCGATCAACGACTATTGGTAAATCGAGAGTCGCTAGAGATCCAATAACCATGCATACATCTTGGTGATCAAATAGTGACATCACGTGTGTTACTAGGCAAACCCGTTTACCCAAAACATATCTAGTACTCTGGCCAGATATTTGTCACACTATTATTTCCTCAGATAGCATATGATATCCACGCACAATGGCGAGCGGTGAATCCTCGACAACGAAGCATCGACTCTTACATGCATCGGGACCTCACCCAACCCCGCCACCTGATGACCCCAACTGAGTCGGTAAACGGGTCAAAGTGAGGCACCTATCATGTAGAGTCTCAATGACGTTTCGAGTAATAAGGGCTAATATATACAACCAAGACCTCAGACTTAATCCACTCGACAAATGGTAACCACATGGAAAGTCCGAACGAGGGTAGTTTGATAGATCACCAGGTCACTATCCATCTGCATGCTCATAACATCATAATGTTCCCTATCAATGAAACGTGGTACTTCACATCGCAGATGCTAGTCTCAAACTCGGGCGGCCTTATCCTCATTTTGACGGCCCAATCGACTAGGAACGAGTTTAGAATATATAGTGCCTATTATATGTGTTTCATGATAGCCATCATATCCACTATCACATCTAACATACACTATGATGCATTATAGGTCTTTATCCAACACAATTTTTAACATTATAAAATAATGAAGATAAATAATGCCATAAAAGAATACGAATTTCATAAATAAAGATCGTTTTACATAGAGTCAACAAGAACCCACACGCCACAAGTGGCTAGTTGGGCACCTACTCTAACAGCACCGGTGGCCAAAAACAGAACCTTCATGCCTACCACGGCATGGGACAGAAGTCTAGAGAAACTGATTATGCCCTCCGTTGGAAGATGAAACGTCTCAGAGAACAATTCTTTAGATATCACAAGTTTCCTCTTGGCCATTGTACTTACAATCACCCTTGCAATAAATGTGGCGTTCGAAAAGAACTGCTTCAGAGCTTCCACAAACACAGAACCAGAAACCCCCAAAAACCCATGCAGCACTGATTCCTCCAATGTTTTGAACATACGAACCACGCCTTCATCGTCCATATTCAGCAATGAGTCAAATTTAACCTGAAGAGCGTTGTTAACGAAGGTAGTTATCTGAAAATGTGAAGAGTTAGTAGATTTGAGGGATTATAGAGTTGAGAGAAAATATGTACCAGCTGCGAGAATACTTTAAATTTTCAAAAAACGTACTAAGGAGAGAGAGAAGATGAATTTTTTAACGTGTTCAAACTTTGAGAGAGAAAAGTATAGTGGACATATGTCATTTTAAGATTTAAAAAGTTTTGAAATTACATAGATAATGAGCGTCCGATTTAAAAGTAATTTGAAGAGACGAAATGATCTCAACATTTTGATTTTACTGTATCAGCATGGGAACATTAGTTCAAATACCTTGATAAGATCTGACCATATTTGTCCCTAACCTGTATCAGATCAGCAAGGAATCGATCAACTCGGAGACATTCAATAGACTTTTGTTCTTATCTGTTGAATTTTTTTGTTCCCCCTGAACAAATGCTCTCAGAACATAACTAAGACAACTCTACGAGACCTAAAGTATTTCTAAAATAAGAAAACTTAGCTTCTCGTAGAGGTTTCGTGAAAATATCAGCTACTTGATGATCTATTGGAACATACTCTAGTCGGATGTCCTTTTTCAGCACATGGTTTCTTTTAAATGATGCCTTAAGTCAATATTCTCCATGAATGCATCAGAGGGTTCTGAGTGATTACGATAGAACTTGTGTTGTCACAAAAGACTAGTGCCTCAGCTTTATCAACACTGTAGTCCTTAAGTTGTTGTATCCATCTGAGCACAACATCTCCAACTGCTAAGTACTCTGCCTCAGCTGTGGGCGGCGAGATTGATGTCTGCTTCTTGTAAACTAGGAAATTAATATATCACCCAATCGTTGACAATTTCCACTCATGCTATGCCGATCAATCTTACAACCCAAGTAATCTGCATCTGAGTAACCAATTAAATTGACAATTGAGTCTTTCGGATACCAAATACCAATGTTCTAAGTGCCCTTTAGATATTTTAAAATACGTTTAACAGCAATGGAATGGGATATTTTTGGATCAACTTGGAAACGTTCACACATACAAACCACAAACATATTGTCCGGTCTACGCTAATAGATACAAAAGAGATCCGATCATCCAATGGTACAAAGTTACCTCTACGGCAGTACCGGCTTCATTTTTGTCCAGCTTGATTGAACAACTCATTGGAGTAGCAGCTGAAGAGAATATTTCAATCCCGAACTTCCTCAGAAGTTATTTTGTATACTTTTCATGATTGATGAATATTCCATCTTCAAGCAGCTTCACTTGTAATCTAAGGAAAAGTGTCAGCTCGCCCATCATGCTCTTTTCGAACTTATCCTGCATCAGCTTAAATAATTTCTCACATAGTTTAGGATTTCGCGATTCAAAAAATAATATCTTCTACATAAATTTGGACAAGTAAGACATGATTATTTTTAAAAAAATTAAATAATGTATTATCTAATAAGCAAATAACAAAATCATGATCAATCAATTTAGACAAAGTATCATACCAAGATATTGGCGCTTGTTTCCGATCGAACAGAGCTTTATCCAGTTTACAAACATAACTGGTCCGGTATGATCTACGAAGTCAGGAGGCTATGCAACGTACACTTCCTCATTTAGGATGTTTTTTAAGAATGAACTTTTAACATCCGTTTGATAATTAAAGTTTTTAAAATCTGAATATGCAAGAAACATGCGGATAGTCTCTAAGCTGGCTACTGGTGCGAAGGATCAAAGTATATCCCTTCTTCTTGTCTGTAACCTTGATCCACTATTCTTCCTTATCTGTTTGAATTTTTTTGTTCCCCCTGAACAAATGCTCTCAGAACATAACTAAGACAAATCTACGAGACCTAAAGTATTTCTAAAATAAAAAAAAAAACCATAGCGTCTCGTATAGGTTTCGTGAAAATATCAGCTACTTGCTGATCTATTGGAACATACTCTAGTCGGATGTCCTTTTTCAGCACGTGGTCTCTTTTAAATGATGCCTTATGTCAATATTCTTGGTCCATGAATGCAGCACATGGTTCTGAGTGAATACGATAGAACTTGTGTTGTCGCAAAAGACTGGTGCCTCAGCTTTATCAACACCGTAGTCCTTAAGTTGTTGTATCCATAAAATCTGAGCACAACAGCTTCAGCTGCTAAGTACTCTGCCTCAGCTGTGGGCGGCGAGATTGATGTCTGCTTCTTGCTAAACCAGGAAATTAATATATCACCCAATCATTGACAATTTCCACTCATGCTACGCCGATCAATCTTACGACCCACGTAATCTGCATCAGAGTAACCAATTAATTTGACACTTGAGTCTTTGGGATACCAAACACCAATGTTCGAAGTGCCCTTTAGATATTTTAAAATACATTTAACAGCAATGGAATGGGATATTTTTTGATCAACTTGGAAACGTGCACACATACAGACCACAAACATATTGTCCGGTCTACTCGCTAATAGATACAAAAGAGATCCGATTATCCAATGGTACAAAGTTACCTCTACGGCAGTACTGGCTTCATTTTTGTCCAGCTTGATTGAACCACTCATTGGAGTAGCTACTGAAGAGCATATTTCCATCCCGAACTTTCTCAGATGTTCTTTTGTATACTTTTTTTGATTGAAGAATATTCCATCTTCAAGCTGCTTCACTTGTAATCTAAGGAAAAGTGTCAGTTCGCCCATCATGCTCTTCTCGAACTTATCCTGCATCAGCTTAAATAATTTCTCACATAGTTTAGGATTACGCGATCCAAAAAATAATATCTTCAACATAAATTTGGACAAGTAAGACATGATTATTTTTAAAAAATTTAAATAATGTATTATCTAATAAGCAAATATCATGATCAATCAATTTAGACAAAGTATCATACCAAGATATTGGCGCTTGTTTCAGATCGAACAGAGCTTTATCCAGTTTACATACATAACTGGTCCGGTATGATCTACGAAGTCAGGAGGCTATGCAACGTACACTTCCTCATTTAGGATGTTTTTTAAGAATGAACTTCCCCCTGAACAAATGCTCTCAAAACATAACTAAGACAACTCTACGAGACCTAAAGTATTTCTAAAATAAGAAAACTTAGCGTCTCGTAGAGGTTTCGTGAAAATATCAGCTACTTGCTGATCTATTGGAACATACTCTAGTCGGATGTCCTTTTTCAGCACGTGGTCTCTTTTAAATGATGCCTTATGTCAATATTCTTGGTCCATGAATGCAGCACAGGGTTTTGAGTGAATACAATAGAACTTGTGTTGTCGCAAAAGACTGGTGCCTCAGCTTTATCAACACCGTAGTCCTTAAGTTGTTGTATCCATAAACTCTGAGCACAACAGCTCCAGCTGCTAAGTACTCTGCCTCAGCTGTGGGTGGAGAGATTGTTGTCTGCTTCTTGCTAAACCAGGAAATTAATATATCACCCAATCGTTGAAAATTTCCACTCATGCTACGCCGATCAATCTTACAACCCACGTAATCTGCATCTGAGTAACCAATTAAATTGACACTTGAGTCTTTGGGATACCAAAGACCAATGTTCTAAGTGTCCTTTAGATATTTTAAAATACGTTTAACAGCAATGGAATGTGATATATTTGGATCAACTTGGAAACGTGAACACATACAGACCACAAACATATTGTCCGGTCTACTTGCTAATAGATTCAAAAGAGATCCGATCATCCAATGGTAAAAAGTTACCTCTACGGCAGTACCGGCTTCATTTTTGTCCATCTTGATTGAACCACTCATTGGAGTAGCTGCTGAAGAGCATATTTCCATCCCGAACTTCCTCAGAAGTTCTTTTTTATACTTTTCTTGACTGATGAATATTCCATCTTCAAGCTGCTTCACTTGTAATCTACGGAAAAGTGTCAGCTCGCCCATCATGCTCTTCTCGAACTTATCCTGCATCAGCTTAAATAATTTCTCACATAGTTTAGGATTACGCAATCCAAAAAATAATATCTTCAACATAAATTTGGACAAGTAAGACATGATTATTTTTTAAAAATTTAAATAATGTATTATCTAATAAGAAAATAACAAAATCATGATCAATCAATTTAGACAAAGTATCATACCAAGATATTGGTGCTTGTTTTAGATCGAACAGAGCTTTATCCAGTTTACAAACATAACTTGTCCGGTATGATCTACGAGGTCAGGAGGCTATGCAATGTACACTTCCTCATTTAGGATGTTTAGTAATGAAATTTTAACATCCGTTTGATAATTAAAGTTTTTAATCTGAATATGTAAGGAACATGCGGATAATCTCTAATCGGGCTACTGGTGCGAAGGATTCATCAAAGTATATCCCTTATTCTTGTCTGTAAACCTGATCCACTAATATGCCTTATGTCTTATTACATTGCAATTTCGTCTAATTTGTTTCTAAAGACACATTTAGTGCCTATTATGTTCTGATTGGTAGGTCTGGAAACTTGATACCATACTTTACTATGTTCAAATTGACTATGTTCTTCCTGTATATTTTCTATCCAGCTTGGTTCATCTAAGGCGTCATCTACTTTCTTAGGTTCTAAATGCGAGACTAATGCAGAGTTAATATTCATCTATCATCTGGCCTCGAGTCCTAGGGGGTTCAGAAGGGTTACCGATGACCAGTTTGGGTGGATGATTTCTGTTCCATCGGAAACTAGGTCGGTATGAGGCATGCTGCTTCTTCAGGTAGAGTAGTTCCTTCATTATCCTAATCTATGTTGATAACTGGAGCTTCAGCGGAGGAATAAACTTGAGTGTGTTGTGATGGATCAGCTAGAACCTCGTCAGTGTTATTATGTTGAGGTTCAGCTATAGGTATAACTTGGGTTTCCTCTACTCGAACAACTTGGATGTCTTCTGCTGGATCAGCTTTGATGACATCTGCTGGATCATCTTGGATGACATCTGCTAGATCAGCTTGGATGAATTTTGCCGCTATGAGACGAGTAGGTAGCAACCACACTCTCATTATCTTAGAACACCAGCGGGTTGAGATGTTCTTTTGGAAGCTTCTTGTACTATTTGTGAGACCAGTGGGTATCACCCATGCTCTCATGCGTTGTGGCCATGACTACTTGATCGCCAGCTGCTTAGCTGATACTTGAGCTCCGATAATCCTTTCACCTTGCATGCATTGCATATGGTTATATCTTGTGCTATCTACTTGATGTTTTATGACTGCTCTCCCTACTAGGTTTTGACCCCTGTCCCTCCGGGGCTGTTTGGTTGTTTGTGTGCCATTCAAGTTATCCAGGTTCGTCGCCTGGACCAGGTGGTGCGTCAGCTAGTGGATCCCCGAGGGATTGATCGAGTGTCCCAGCTTAGTTCTAAACTGAAGTTCTTTAGCTGAGTCGTCATTACTCAACTTTGTTTTAAACCGAAGTTCTTGAGTTGAGTTGTCTTTACTCAGCTTATCTCTAATCTGTAATCCCTGAGCTGAATTGTCCGTACTCAACTTCGCTCCGATCCGATCTGAAATAAAAACTGTTGATAAATCTGATATGAGCTGATCGATTTGTATTTGAGATGAATTCTTTGTCTTCACCAAAACTTAATTTATTCAACAACCTGATACAAAAATCTATTCCTTTTTTATAATCATAAAACTTGATAAATATATGAACAATAAAGCACGAATAACAATAAGCGAACAAAAAAATATATTTAAATTTATTTCTCCCACTTTTTGTCAAATTCAAAAAGGTTGAGAAACCTTGTCTCCTCAATATTTGAATTTAAAAACTTAGCCTAAAAATCAGTTTGAACTTATTCTGTACTATCTTAAATTATTCTTGTACAAAGTTATTTGTCTATATGAACTGATCTACTCTGATCGTTCTCATCTGAGCTTCCGTGATCTGATCTGTAAACTTTTCTGATTCGTCCAGCTCTTAACTGATCTGATCCCATTTGGTATCCCCAGCTGATCTGCTCCAGTTTAGCTGCACTATGTTCTGTACACTTGATTAAAAATTAGCAACATAATAACAAATTTTTTATCATCAAAATCAAATCTATTATCAAATCAAACATAATATTATTTATAAATAAAATGCGGTCAATGTTGCATGCGACATGCTATCAATAAGATGAGCTAAACAAGCTTAGTATTACACATAATATGTGATACCACAAATTCCCATAATAAAAAGATAAAGACATTAGTTATGAATCTGTGTACTTATAAAGCACTTATAAGAATAATTTAACACCAAAAGTAAGCTATTGAAAATTCACTTAATTCGAAATTTATAAATTCGAGTTACAAATATTTTTTAAATTATTCTTTGATTCCTTATTGTATTATAAATGTATGTGATACATTCAAGAAAATTAGAGTTAAACAAATAATGTCAACACAAAAAGATATCATAATGCTCGTCGTAACCCATGCTTGTACTATTTATCATATTTAATTCGTATTACCAAAATATGATAAATCAACTAAATTATTGTAAGTGATTTTTGATTCATAATTAAATAAGATAAATTAAAATTTCGATACAAATTTGTGTTAAATATTATTTAGTATGTATAACAACGTCAAAGTTATTTTAAAACCAAAAAAACCAAAGAATTTAAAAATAATAACCAAACCTTTCATTTTTGTATATATTGTTGGATCTGTGTAATAGATCATATCTTAGTTTTGATCAATACAAAACTTGTTATTTAGTATCGAAAGATTTAATTGAGTTCGTGGGTTTAAGTTGAAGCAGATCAAATTTGACGCGAGCTGAGAAGTGTTGAACTGATTTCAATTGAGAAGATGTACAAACTGATCCAGTAGGGGACGCCCAAACTAATCCAGTAGACGAAATCAAAGAAAAAACCAGTTCACAGAGAGCATCTTAGAGAAACAAATCAGCAGAGAGCATCGATCAGCTCAGAGGTCTAAGCTGGAGCATCACAGACCAGTTCACAGCAGCAAAGCTGTGATCTGAACATAGAAGAATGAAATATCTGAGAGATGAAGAAATATGAACGAAGAAGATTAGAGCATATGAGAACAAAAGTAGCTTAGCGAAGAAGGGTAGAAACAACTTAGATCAAAACAAAGAAGAAACGAAACTGCTTAGAGCACAAGAAAGAAGAATGAGAAGATTACAGCAAGAACAACTTAGAGGGAGCTTTTTAGTGGAATAGCTGAGAGAGACGATCAGCTGAGAAGAAGAAGAAGAAATATTGAAGAGCTTACAGAGGCAGAATAGAGCAAAACAGATCAGATGAGAAGCGAGCAGCTCAGAACAGCTCAGTAGAGATGAGCAGCTCAGAAGCGAATCAGATCAGAAAAATATAAGAATGAATAGATCAAGATGAGAACTGAAATTCAGTGTATAGAACAGATCAGAATGAAGCGTCGACTAGATCTGATCAGCTTATCAGTTTAGAGAAGAACATAGGTAGATCAAAGCGTACTAGACCAGAAGGCGATCATCTCTGATAAATTTGTTTGTACAAGCTTTATTCAGAATACTAGAAGACAAACAAGTTGTCTGATCGAGGTTGTAAGTTCACATAGTCAACAAAGCGTGCAAACGCATTAAATGATAAAGGACACAAGGTACAACAATGACAGACCTTTTCAGATAGCTTTTGAACGGATAGGAACATATGTCCAACGGTAACATCAGTTCATAGGCTTTATATACAACAAGAAGGGGGAAGAGAGAAAACAAAAAGAGAGAAGAACACAATATCAGAGAGAGAGAGAGCTTAACCATAAGTTTTTGACTCCTTACAGTCCTGGTGAAGAAGACGACAGCTCATAGAGCATCTTACCAAGTATGTGAGATTTAATACCAGAGAGTGAGCTTACATTGTAAATCTCACACACATTCACTCATATATTCGAGAGATGAGCGAAATAGGTTATAGTGAACGTGAAAATCAGTTCAACGTAGTCTTTCTTACAGAGACGTTAAACAAGTTAAAACATAGCAGAACAGAGTTGGAGTGCACACATCCTGAGCTGGTGTGTAGAGCAGAGTCTAGGAGTTCAGCGTTGGGCATTGGGTAAGTCCCAGCTGAGTGGATCTGTACACGTAGTGTAAGATCAAAGTTTTCAAGTATACATTCCAGATTTGGAAGAATGGGAGACGTAGGAGCGAGGCTCCGAACTTCGATAAAAATTACAGCGTGTAATTTTAACATCTTTCTGCATCGCATGTTTTAAAAACCTATAGCTTTTAATTTTAAATCTTAGAGAATACATTCAGATGTTTTTTCTTGGTTATAGACCTAATCTGATGTACTTCTTGGTTGTCAATGATTTCAAGAACCAAAGCTATTGCATCTCATGTATTCATTCGATCAGATTGCTCGCAGCTCTTCTCTGTGCTGATTCAGTTTAGGCACGATCAGTTTTCGATTCTATCAAGTGGTATCAGAGCATGTTTTTCTTGAGCGAGAATTTTGAAATTGAAAATTTTTTAAATAATGTTTTCAGTTCAGATTATGAAGATAATGAGTGTAATGAGCTTAGAATTATAGATAGTTACAAATTTACATCTTCCGTCGAGCTGATATAGATTGCGCGAGATCTGTGGAATGCCAAGTTCTTGGATTTTGGTTTTGCTGATTGTAGTACGTGTCACAAAAGAAGATAAAAATGGAAGATAGTCTATGAATTCAAACGTCATTTATCTCTTAATGTGAGTAAATGAGCATCAAAATTTGAAAATCTAGTTCTTTGGTGGTTTCTTTCAAAATTTATTTTATCTGCGGAAAAAATCACTCTGTGCTACTTTGGTTTTTATGATTTTAAAATTTTTGATCTTATTTTATAATTATAGTGGGAGTAATTATTATTGAATTGCAGAGCAATTTTCCGAAAGAAAAGTGCAGCAATCTCTTCTATCGAGCTGACACATATTGCACGAGATATGTGTGTATGCAAAGATCTTTAATGATGGTTGTACTGATAATGCGCATGTGACAAAATTAAAGAAAAATGGAAGAAATTTATAAATTCGATTATCATTTATCTTCTAATTTGAATAGATGCGCATTTTCAGTATCATATGATTGGTTTATAAAATTCATATCACGCATGCTGTTTTTCTGCAAATTGTCACCCCTTCCAAAATGTTTTCTTTTCAAAAACTAAAAAACCCTGTGCCTTGTTAAGGGAGATATTTCATTTTAATTATTCAGAGGGATACAAGATTTCTCCCCCGTTTTGATTCCCACAAAAAAGGGGAGAAATATTTCAAATCTCTTTATTCGTACCTTTGTTTTTCCAAGTTTTGTGTTAATAAAAAAGGGAGAGATTGATCAAATCTTAGTTTTGATCAGGAAAAAAGTTGTTATTTAGTATCTAATGATTAATCAAGTGTCTAAGCTGAAGCAGATCAAATTAGCGACGAATTGAGTTCACTTGAGAATATTTCCAAACTGATCCCGTAGGGGACGTCCAAACTGATCTAGCAGACGACATATAAGCTGATCCAGCTTAGACCAAAGATCGGCGTAGAAGAAACCAGTTCAGGGAGAGAAGCTTAGAGAAGCGAATCAGCAGAGAGCAACGATCATCTCAGAGGTCTCAGCTGGAGAGCACAGACCTGATCACAGCAGCAAAGCTGTGATCTAAAGAAAGAGGAACGAAACAGCTTAGAGCTGAAGAAAGATGAACAAAGCAGATTAGAGCAGATGAGGACAAGAGTAGCTTAGAGAAAAAGTGCAGAAACTACTCAGAGCAAAACAAAGAAGAAACGAAACAACTTAGAGCAGAAGAAAGATGAACGAAGAAGATTAGAGCAAGAACAGCTTAGAGGGAGCTTCATAGTGGATCAGCTGAGAGAGACGATCAGCTGAGAAGAAGAAGAAGAAGCAATATTGAAGAGCTGAAAGAGTAAGAAACAGAGCATAACAGATCAGATAAGAAGCGAGCAGCTCAGAACAACTCAGCAGAGATGAGCAGCTCAGAAGCGAATCAGATCAGAAGAATATAAGAATGAACACATCAAGATGAGAACTAAAATGCTGTATATAGAACAGATCATAACGAAGCTTCAACCAAATATGATCATCTTATAAATTGAGAGAAGAATAGAACAGGCAGATCGGATCAAAAGCGAAATTCGTACTAGACCAGAACAAGATCAGCTCACATGAATTAGTTTGTACAAGCTTTATTCAGAATACTAACAGACAAAAACTAATTTGTCTGATCGAGGTTGTGAGCTGAAAAGTCAACAAACCTGCAAATGCATTAAATGATGAAGGACACAAGGTACAACAATGATAGAACTTTTCAGATAGCTTTTCAATGGATAGGAAACTGTGTCCAATGGTAACATCATCTCTGAGGCTTTATATACAAGCAGAAGGGGGAAGAGAGAAGAACACAATTTCAGAGAGAGAGAGTTTAAATAGTAGCGTTCGACTCCTTACAGTCTTGGTTAAGAAGACGACAGCTCAGAGAGCACCTTCCCAAGGGTGTGAGATTGCAAACTAGAGCGAGTGAGCTTACACTGTAAATCTCACATACACACATTCACTTATATATTTGAGAGATGAACAAAACAGGTTAGAGTGGATGTGAAAATATTTCAATGTAGTCTTCTCACAGAGACGTTAAACAAGTCAAAACAGAGTAGAACAGAGTTGGAGTCCACACATCCTGCGAGTTGGTGTGTAGAGCAGAGTGTAGGAGTTCAGTGTTGGGTAGTGGGTATGTCCCAGCTTAATGGGTATGTACACGTAGTGTAAGATCAAAGTCTTCTACTAGAGCATTCCATATTTGAAAGAAGGAGAGACGTAGGAGCGAGGCTCCGAACTTCGATAAACAAATTTCAGCGTATGATTTTAATAGCTTTCTGCATCGCAAGTTTTTAAAACGTACAACTTTTGATTTCAAATCTTATAATACATTCAGATGTTTTCTGCTTTGTTTTTGTGCCTAATCTGATGTACTTCTCGGTGCTCAATATTCAAGATCCAGAGCTATTTCAGCTCATGTTTTCTTTCGTTAAGTCGCACGTTTCTCCGTACTGATTCAACTTAGGCGCGATCTGTTTTCGATCCTATCATATATATTACATATTATCCCTCCATAAAAGTATTAATGAAGAAATATATAACCACCCAAACAACATATTACATTCCAAACTTATCGTTCTGTTAATATTACTTAATTCAACTTGACCAAAATACACTTAGATTATAAGCTCTGATATAATTTTTCTTCTTTTACTAGATTTAATTTAATGATTGGATATATCAAATAGAAATGTTTAATATTTGATGATAAACACTATCAAATTTAATTTCAATTTAACTAATATTATTGTAATAATAGTGTCGGTACATTATATATAATTAAATTTTAAATAAAAATAATAAAAAACCATACTCTATTATATATTAACATTAAAATAAAATATGATGTAGAGGAAAATCAAATGAACTGTCAAAATACAATATTTTTAGTTTTGATGATCACAAAAACTAAGAGCATGGCTAATCTGAAAAAACATTCATGTTCAGAATAGATTAGATAAGATTTTAGCTTAATGGGACAGAACAGAACAGAGCTTGTATTTGGGAGGCAACAATCAGAATGAGATAATAGTTGATTAAATATGATTATTTCCTTATAGAGCAGAAGTAGGAGCATTAATGCATTAACACGGAGCTTGCACAATGCATTAAATGTGCATTAGTTTCCAAAAGATGAACAAACGATGATACAACAGCTAAACTATCATTCATACTTATTACCGTTAATCCTAAAGTTGAAGTACTAGAATTTAGAGAGTGATATGATCGAAGGCGATCAGAGTTTATAGGTAGGTCAAAAAAATGTTTTTACAAAATTTGTGTTTTAAACATTTGAAGCAGATCAGCCGATTACCAGATGATTGCAGTTCTTAGTAGAAGATGATCTCCTAAGTAATAAAAATATTAATGTGAAAAGAGCTCAATTATTTAGAGAGCAATAAATATTACGTAGATGTAAATCAGTAAAGAGACAAGAGATTGTTTATAGAAGTTCAAAGCAAAACTGTTGGTCCCGTTACACGGGTACCAGATCGTTAAAACGCTCTGATACCACTTGTTGGGATCGAAAAACCGGGGGAGGTGTCCGTGAGTTCTGCCACAGCTCACATAAGCTCTCACACCGTCTAGACACCAACCCCGTAAGTTACGTGCAATAATTTAAGGAGTTGGAAAACCAGCACGCAACTTGTGAAACCATATTGCCGTGAATCTGGACCAACAGCTCTGCGAGCTGGTCCAGATTACCAGCTCCTTTGCAAGCTGGTTTAACACGAGCAGCATTGTTTCTTTAACTTGAGCTGCAATAGCTCAGTGTTCTTGAATGTTAGTGCACCGAGATACGGATTGAGTTATGAACTAAAATCATGCCGAAACAACTCAAACTGAACTCTTATAATAGAAAGATCTTTAAACAGTTTTATGCGTATTAAACAATCATGCTTAGGCGTATGAATGTAAGTACTGGAAACAGTAAAGAAAATACGCTGCAATTTGTTTATGGAAGTTCCGAGCTAAGTCTCCTACGTCTCCAATTCTTCCTCAATGGAAAGGTTTCCACTAGAAGACTTTGATTACAACGATCCTCGCTGCAACCCACTCCTACGACCAGCAACCGCAAGAACTCCTAGCAACACCACTGCACACCAGCCCGCAAGCTGCGCGTGTCTAACATCACTTCTTTTATGCCTCAGTGAGAAAGGCTACATACACTTTTTTAACGTCTCAGTGCGAAAGACAACTAGACTTGTTTAACGTCTCTGTCAAAAGACTACAATGGATAGTTTTTAATTTGATTCACTCAGCTAATATAATCAGCTCTCCCAAAAATATGTGAGTGAATCGTGTGTGAGATTTTCAATGGAAGTACAATTTCTCGAATATAAAATCTCACACTGGGAAGTGCTCCTGTCCGAGATAGTTATTCCCATGGCTTGTGTTGTGCGTTCTTTTGTTTGTGTGTTCTGCACTTGCACAACGCACTCTCTGTTCGTTTCCTATTTTTCATATGTTCGTGCTCTCGATATTTATAGCCTTATGCAGAGTTTAATCCATTGGACACAAAGTACTAGCCATTTAAAAGTCTTCTGACACTTTTGTACTTTGCGTCCTTTGTCCATAAATGCGTCTGCAGGCTTTTCTTCACTTTAGGCACGTGAGCACTGTACTTTGAGAAGACAATACAAGCAAGTCGATTTGAATACTGAAAAGCATTCTATGTATAGTCTTGTATTCAAATCGTTTTGCTCGTCCATTATTCTGTTTCTGCTCTTGATCTCTTCTCTTCTCTCTGTTCTGGTCTGTTCTGGTCGTTGAGCTGTTTGACCTTAACCAGCTTGGTTCAGTGTACCAGCTCGTAGCATCTACAGATATGTTATCTGAGCTGGTTTGTCTTTGACCAGCTTTTCTCCATTCCGATCTGTTCATTGACCTGGTCAGAGCTCTTCTCTC
>KQ999395.1:30060-43240 GCA_001598015.1 Dorcoceras hygrometricum | reverse complement strand
AAAATGCAGATGCAATGCATGAGACACCGGATAACAACAGAAGGCTCAACCAACAAGGGAGCTAAGGAACTCAAGCACATCTCCAAGAATCTGTAACAACAGTGGCCACGGGGTGTGTTCACAGTGTGGTAATGAGCCACTCGCCGTGATACAACATCCGAATACCAGATGCATCAAACAACTCAACCTGCCGTTGCCTCGCCCATGAACTGTGGTAGTTAACCACTTGGCGCATGGTGGCTAACGATCTCAGCAGGGAGATGATAGTGCGGTATTGCCGCTCGCCCTCGCATCCTGGTAAGAATCAACAACAGCAATACAAGATACAAGGCTGCAAAATACGATACACAAGGGATCTGAAATATGAATGAAAAAATGCGTGTATGCAATTCACATGAAACAGCTAGCATAAACACCAATGTTCAACAAGCAATACACAGATAAGTTCATCGAAACATCCCAACAGCCACGCATAATATCTCACTCCAATTCCAAGCTACATCAAGCTCAAATCTGTACCTTATACTCTTGTGCAACAATTACTACAAAACAGATTCCTCGAAGGAACGTAGCAAATCATGACCTGCACAAAGTCTGCGAAATACACGGTGCACAGATATCAGGGGAAAATACAACAAATCTCACGGCCAACCAACAAAGGCTCACGGCTGGAATTAACATACAAAATCAACCTCCTTTCTACCCACAGAATCTAACAGGAAGCTTAAAACAAGGCCTAGAACAAGATTCCAACAACTGAATTCGAAAGCTACCTGCGACCCCACACGCACGGCCAAAATACAGAAGCTTCGAGCTTTCGATCCAGCCAAATATAGCTTACAAAATGGGTACGAAATGAAAGAGCTTTCCAAGAGGAGTTCAACGCTACCTCGAACGTAGGTGGCTGGAATCAACGGGAATCGTCGGATAAAATCTACGGTGAAAAGTACCCGAGGGTTTGAGAACAGAGAATGAAGGTCGAGAGAAATTGCTAAGTATGGGATCTGGTAACAATAAAACGAAGCCAACGCTTCCTATAAAAAGGCACGAGAAGTCTGTTTACAAGACCCATCGACCGAAACAGATCTCACAACCAACGCGCGCTAAACACAACCAAGACCCCAAAACGACGTCGCACAAAACCACGGAGAAAGCTAGTCAAAAAGCGCTGAAAGCTGGAAACACGCTACAGGAGAGTTGACCAAATTTGACATCTGTTTTCAATAATCCAACCAGACCTCATCCCTGCGAATAGATCTCTCACTAGTGCTACTCCCAAAAATTACGACGTAGCAACTTATTAAAACGGCGGCATTTAGGAACCAACGCATAAACCTGCAATACACAAAACAGATCTCTCCGTTCACGAGCAGATCTCATGCCAGCGCTATACCAGATCTCTCCCACAAGCGCTAATCAAAACGACACCGTTCTTACTTATCAAACGACAGCGTTTCAAGCCTTAACAAAATACGCCAGAACCAGATCTCTACACATTAGCGCAAAACAGATCTCTCATGAAACGACGGCGTAAGGACCTCGTGCCAACAAAACACGTTGCGAAGGAAAATAACACCAGCGACCGGACTTCTTCAACAGCAAGGCTTACGTCATCAACGCAACGCATACCAGCGAAGCTCACATCATCAAATCTACTACCAGATTTCACCAAAAACAGATTTCTCGAAAAACCAGATTTCAAACTCGAAAAACCAAAATTTCCAGAATTGCTCTAAGCATGATTTCCGGGTGAAAACAAAACCTTCAAATAGAACTCCGAAAACCCAGAATTCTACAAAAACCGATTAATTCAACAATTAATCTTATAGTACAATTTCAGGTCTCACTGTGTACATCCAATCACTTGTTTTACGCCTCTGTGAAAAAGGCTACAGACACAGAGTTTAACGTCTTCGTGCTTGGACGGGGTCTGATTTTGAATTGGGGTTGAGATTCATTCACTATACTATTTAGCTCAACTCTCGTGAATGTGAATGAATCTTTGTGTGTGTGAGATTTACAGTGTATGCAAAACTCTCGAAATAATAAATCTCACACACTTGGGAAATTGCTCCTAAAGAGCTGATGAAGACTCAGCAGATGGCCAGCTGCTTCGTCTTTCTATTTTTCTTCCCTCTCTATTTTGTGCACTGTGCGTTTTTCTTAATTGTCAATCTTTTATCTCCAACAGTTCTTCTTCTATTTATATCTACTGTTCAAATTACTTCCCGTTGGACACAATTTCCTTCCTGTTAAAAGGTGTTCTGTAAAGTACCGACAGGGTTGTCCTTGTGTCCTTTCTTTTACAGGAGTTTGTCGTCTTCTGAATAAGCTTTGAACTTTGATCAGCTTCTGCTTCGATTCAGCTTCTGCTTCGATTCAGCTTTTGCTTGTATCTTTTATTCATTTGCTGATCGACATATGATATGGCTTGTCTTTACTTCTGAACATACTTCTGTTCACTGCTGAACAACTGTAGCTCACTGCTGAACAACTTCTGAATATAACGGCTGAATGCTTGTCCGTATTAGCAGCGCAAAATTTTTAATCGCCCATTTTAAACCAGCGGCTGCTAAGTTCCTTCGAAAAACAGGGACCAACAAGCTGAATGCTTCAACAGCTGAATGCTTCAACAGCTGAAAGTGTGAACAGCTGAATGGGCTCAGCAGTTGACTTCTATGCTCCAGTTAATCTTCACATCTGATTCGTCAACTGCTTCGCCTCTGAATGATCTTCATTACATCTGACTCAACTTCTTCTTGTATCTGAAATAGTCCTCTTTTCTCTACATATGATCAACATCTGAATTAGCACCTGCTCAACTCTGAGTCAACATCTGAATCCAGCATCTGCTCCATTCTTCTTCACAACTGACTTTGCTTCTCTTCACAACTGAACCAGTGCTATCCCTCCGAAACGATCCAACGAAAATACTCACGAGCTTCGCTCGTGACCTAAGCTGCTTTTTGACCAAATTCCTTCGTTTAGACCTCCGAAATCGCGTTTACTATTTTCCGCTCTTGGTCTGCTACAGTATCATATCTGATTCATCTCACTGCTGCACATCTCTCGTCAGATAAGGTTCAGCTCCTCTTCTTAACATCTGATCAGACTTCTTCTTCAGCTTCTCTTGTCAACATCTGGCTGTTTGCGACATCTGAATCAACAGCTGAAATATTGTCCTGACATCTGAAATCTTGCAACATTTGCACACTTAGTAGAAACATTAGAAACACAATAACAAGTTTTGTGTAATTCAAAACTAGATCTGGATCTGTTTACACAGATCCATCAATCTCTCCTTTTTTGATTTACACAAAACTTGGAATAACAAATGCATGAACTAACAAATTCTCTCTCTTTTTGTGGGAATAAAAAAGGGTTCGAATATGAAATAGTGCTTCAAATAAATTGCTCAGATTACTGATGATTAGGAGATAGATAACAATGGAATTCACAGAATATCTTCCATTTCTCTTAAACTCTGTTCCATAACAGAATTAAAGGTCTTGGCATACACACAAATCTTCGCAAGATCTGTGTCAGCTCGTAAGAAGACATATCACTGCACGTTCTTTTGAAACAATGCTCTGCAATTCAAAAATCATTACTCTCCCTATCTTTTATAATATAAGCTCAGTACATTTTAAAACAAAGCACCAGCTGATATTTCCGCATAAACAGATTTTGAAAACCCTCACAGCACTTGAATAAATATGTTTCAAATAAGAACATGTGCTACTGAATTACTTAATTTATTCAGATTTGGCTAAAATCAATAGCTGAACAACTAGATTCTTTCATTTTTCTTATTTTGTCCCATGTGCTGAAAAACAGGCCAACCAAAATAAGATCTTGGCATCCACAAATAACTCGCGCATTCTGTGTCAGCTCGACAAAAGAAAAACCGTAGTTCAAAAATTATTCTTCACCTTTTCTTCATAAAATAAGCTTTTCAAAACTTTTAAAATTTTTAAAAACAAGATAGCACATGCGTTTTAAAATAAATGATCGTTCAAGAACAACCTGCTCTGATACCACTTGTTAGGATCGATGGATCAGATCTCTCGCACTAAACAAAAATAAACAACACAGGGAGGGGAGAGATATGATCCTACAAATAAAAATAAATAATCTTAAATCTATTACTGCTGCTAAGGAGCTACAATAGCTCACGGTTCTTGAACATATAATAGAGCACCGGAGACAGATCTGATATGAAAATAAAATCATGCGAAAAACACCAGAACTGAATCCTAATTTTAAAACTCGATGCAAACATATTTCTTTTAAACAGAAATCTATGCGACTGTGCGTGTGTGAGAATTGAAGTGATATGCATGCTAAAATAATTGTGTATGCGGAATACTGTAATTAAAGAATACATTACACTGCTACTTGTTTCTGGAAGTTCGGATATCAATATCCTACGTCTCCCCTTCTTCCAAATCTGGAAGGCATCCACTAGAAGAATTTGATCCGAAGACCCAATCGAATTTGGGACTTACCCACTGCCCAAATTCGAACTCCTAGAACTACACCATCCCTCAGCAATGTACATCCAATCACTTGTTTTTTTAAGCCTCTGTGAAAAAGGCTACAGACACAGAGTTTAACGTCTTCGTGCTTGGACGGGATCTGATTTTGTATTGGGGTTGAGATTCATTCACTATACTGTTTAGCTCAACTCTTGTGAATGTGAATGAATCTCTGTGTGTGTGAGATTTACAGTGTATGCATAACTCTCGAAATAATAAATCTCACACACTTGGTAAATTGATCCTAAAGAGCTGATGAAGACTCAGCAGATGGCCAGCTGCTTCGTATTTCTATTTTTCTTCCCTCTCTATTTTGTGCACTGTGCGTTTTTCTTAATTGTCAATCTTTTATCTCCAACAGTGCTTCTTGTATTTATATCTACTGTTCAAATTACTTCCCGTTGGACACAATTTCCTTCCTGTTAAAAGGTGTTCTGTAAAGTACCGACATGGTTGTCCTTGTGTCCTTTCTTTTTCAGGCGTTTGTTGTCTTCTGAATAAGCTTTGAACTTTGATCACCTTCTGCTTCGATTCAGCTTTTGCTTCGATTCAGCTTTTGCTTGTATCTTTTGTTCATTGCTGATCGACATCTGATATGGCTTGTCTTTACTGCTGAACATACTACTGTTCACTGCAGAACAACTGTAGCTCACTGCTGAACATCTTCTAAATATAATGGCTGAATGCTTGCAACTGATGAATGCTTGCAACGCTGATTGCTCTAACAGCTGAATTGCTGTCCCGAGTCTGATCAACATTTCTCTTCACTTCTGAATCACATCTGAATTAGCAACTGCTCAACATCTAAACGATTGCATTCCAGACTTCTCTATCCAGTAGCATGTGATATATCTTCACATTCGGACTTCACCTTCTTTTATCAACAATTGATCACTGTTTACTTCGAATCCTTTCTATTCTTTATCCAACTTCCGCTTTTCAATTTCTGTTGACATCAGCTAATCAACTTCTAATGTTGTTCACAGTAGAACAACATTTGATATCAAGTCTCTGTTCTATTTCTGATACTTCCCAATCACTGATTCAACTTCTTTCCAACACTTCTGTTCTCTACATCACAGTACTATTCTTCGTGACATTAATATAGATTTCTAATATAACTTCTGCACACTAAGTAAATATGTTAGTAACACAATAATAGGTTTTGTGTAATTCAAAACACATTCTGGATCTGTTCACACAGATCCAACAATCTCTCCCTTTTTTATTTACACAAAACCTTAAATAACATATGCATGTTATAACAATTATAACAATTCTCTCCCTTTTTGTGGGATTCAAAAAGGGTTCGAATACAGGTCTTCCCGAAGAATTTTAAAAAGAAATTCTCCCTATACTGCCACAAAAAAAATGACAGCAGGAATTTTGATTTTGAAAAACAAAACAGATTTTGGGAAAAGACCATATGCAGGCAGTATGCTATGAATTTAGCTTACAACAAGCAGACAGGAGTTAACAAATAAATCAAAAACAGATTATCACTCTCCCTAAATTTATGCATTCAGCTCAAAAGCATTTAAGATCATTTGTAGCATAGATACAATGCAAGGCAAACAGATTTGACAAAACACCTAAAAGCAATATGAACAACGTCAAATCTGAAATGGTGCTTAAACAGATTGCTCAAATTACTACAGACTGAGAGATAGATAACAATGGAATTCACAGAATCTCTTCCATTTTCTCTTAAACTCTGTCCCATGACAGAATTAAAGGTCTTGGCATACACACAAATCTTCGCAAGATCTGTGTCAGCTCGTCAGAAGACATATCACTCACGTTCTTTTGGAACAATGCTCTGCAATTCCAAAATCATTACTCTCCCTATCTTTTATAATATAAGCTCAGTACATTTTAAAACAAAGCACCAGCTGATATTCCCGCATAAACAGATTTTGAAAACCATCAGAGCACTTGAATAAATATGTTTCAAATAAGAACATGTGCTACTGAATTACTTAATTTATTCAGATTGGGCTAAAAACAATTTCTGAACAACCAGATTCTTTCATTTTCTTATTTTGTCCCATGTGTTGAAAAACAGCCCAACCAAAATAAGTTCTTGGCATCCACACAGAACTTGCGCATTCTGTGTCAGCACGACAAAAGAAAAACCGTAGTTCAAAAATTATTCTTCACATTTTCTTCATAAAATAAGTTTTTCAAAACTTTTAAAATTTTTAAAAACAAGATAGCACATGCGTTTTAAAATAAATGCTCGTTCAAGAACAACCTGCTCTGATACCACTTGTTAGGATCGATGGATCAGATCTCTCGCACTAAACAAAAATAAACAACACAGGGAGGGGAGAGATCCGATCCTACAAATAAAAATAAATAATCTTAAATCTATTACTGCTGCTAAGGAGCTACAATAGCTCACGGTTCTTGAACATATAATAGAGCACCGTAGACAGATCTGATATGAAATAAAATCATGCGGAAAACACCAGAACTGAATCCTCTAATTCCAAAACTCGATGCAAACATATTTCTTTTAAACAGAAATCTAGGCGACTGTGCGTGTGTGACAATTGAAGTGATATGCATGCTAAAATAATTGTGTATGCGGAATACTGTAATTAAAGAATACATTACACTGCTACTTGTTTCTGGAAGTTCGGATATCAATATCCTACGTCTCCCCTTCTTCCAAATCTGGAAGGCATCCACTAGAAGAATTTGATCCGAAGACCCAATCGAATTTGGGACTTACCCACTGCCCAAATTCGAACTCCTAGAACTACACCAGCCCTCAGCTGTGTACATCCAATCACTTGTTTTACGCCTCTGTGAAAATGTCTACAGACACAGAGTTTAGCGTCTTCGTGCTTGGACGGGATCTGATTTTGTATTGGGGTTGAGATTCATTCACTATACTGTTAAGCTCAACTCTCGTGAATGTGAATGAATCTCAGTGTGTGTGAGATTTACAGTGTATGCATAACTCTCGAAATAATAAATCTCACACACTTGGGAAAATTGCTCCTAAAGAGCTGATGAAGACTCAGCAGATGGCCAACTGCTTCGTCTTTCTATTTTTCTTCCCTCTCTATTTTGTGCACTGTGCGTTTTTCTTAATTTTCAATCTTATATCTCCAACAGTGCTTCTTGTATTTATATCTACTATTCAAATTACTTCCCGTTGGACACATTCCTTCCTGTTAAAAGGTGTTCTGTAAAGTACCGACAAGGTTGTCCTTATGTCCTTTCTTTTGCAGGCGTTTGTCGTCTTCGGAATAGGCTTTGAACTTTGATCAGCTTCTGCTTCGATTCAGCTTCTGCTTGAATCTTTTGTTCATTGCTGATCGACATCTGATATGGCATGTCATTACTCCTGAACATACTTCTGTTCACTGCTGAACAACTTCTGAATATAACGGCTGAATGGTTTCAACTGATGAATGCTTGCAACGGCTGATTGCTCTAACAGCTGAATTGCTGTCCCGACGTCTGATCAACATTTTTTCTTCACTTCTGAATCACATCTGACTTAGCAACTGCTCAACATCTAACTTCTGTTGCAACTGCTGATTTCTTCTGTTCCAATACTCCAACAGCTGAATGCTTCAACAGCTGAAAGTGTGAACAGCTGAATGGGCTCAGCAGTTGACTTCTATGCTCCAGTTAATCTTCACATCTGATTCGTCAACTGCTTCGCCTATGAATGATCTTCATTACATTTGACTCAACTTCTTCTTGTATCTGAAACAGTCCTCTCTTCTCTACATATGTTCAAAATATGAATTAGCACCTGCTCAACTCTGACTCAACATCTGAATCTAGCATCTGCTCCATTCTTCTTCACAACTGACTCTGCTTCTCTTCACAACTGAACCAGTGCTATTCCCTCCGAAACGATCCAACGAACAATACTCACGAGCTTTGCTCGTGATCTAAGCTGCTTTTCGACCAAAATGCCTTCGTTTAGGCCTCTGAAATCGCGTTTTTTCTATTTATCAGCTCTTGGTCTGCTACAGTATCATATCTGATTCATCTCACTGCTGCTCATCTCTCGTCAGATAAGGTTCAGCTCCTCTTCTCAACATCTGATCAGACTTCTTCTTCAGCTTCTCTTGTCAACATCTGGCTGTTTGCGGCATCTGAATCAACAGCTGAAATACTATTCTGACATCTGAAAGCTTGCAACATCTGCACACTTAGTAGAAACATTAGAAACACAATAACAAGTTTTGTGTAATTCAAAACTAGATCTGGATCTGTTTAAACAGATCCATAAATCTCTCTTTTTGATTTACACAAAACTTGGAATAACAAATGCATGAACTAACAAATTCTCTCCCTTTTTGTGGGAATCTAAAAGTGTCAGGACTCGTGCTCACATCAGAGTAAAACCACACAAACACAAGAGGAAGCGACTAAAAATTGGTTAAAATTTTCGCTTTTGGCCTGACGGTTTAAAACGATATAATTTAAAATACGACAATACTCAAAATATATTTATCCCAGTTACACAAAACCAACAAAGGCTACAAGCCTACGACATACAGTACAGAAGAAACATGTAACAATACCTGACAACAACCACAACTGAGTATACATGACTACAACAAAAGCACAGGGTATCCCCTAGCCAATAATACTGATACATAAATATATGCTATATGCTACTGGGATACTCTAACCACCTCCTGGGGCACCTCTAGCTGGGTCAGCACCACGACCATCTGAATAACCTGAGAAACCTGAACAACAATAGGAAAACAAACAAACCAAGCCCCAGAGGTCAAACCCCAGTACGGAGAGAAACTGAAACAGCTAAAGAAAAGCATAAGATATAATGCAGATGTATGAGACACTGAACAACCACTGAAGGCTACAACCGAAGAGGGAGCCAAGGAACTCAAACATAGCTCCAGAGAGTCTGAAACAAACGGTGGCCACAGGGTGTGTTCAAAGTGTGGTAACGAGCCACTCGTCTTGACACTACACCCGAATACCAGATGCATCAAACAGCTCAACCTGCCGTTGCACAACTCATGAACTGTGGTAGTTAACCACTCGGCGCATGAGGGCTAACAGATCCCAGCAGGGAGATGAGAATGCTGTATCGCCGCTCGCCCTCGCATCCTGGTAAGAAACAACAGCACAATACAACAAGATACAAGGCACAATACGGCTGAGATCTGAAATGAAAGTGATATAATGCGTGTATGCACATAACATCAGGAAGTAAACACTGGCAGCAATACACGAAACAACAATCTGCCATCACTGCATTTACCCATGCCAAATCTCACGCTGTAACAAGCTCAACCCGTACCTTAATTCTGTGCAACGGTTACCACAACAAGGGACCCGAGAGTTCTGGTTAAAACCTGCTAAACACACAACGTAAAAAGCAGAAATCTCACAGGACACAGGCACAGAACTCACGGCTATCACTGGCTGGGAGCAACAGCTCAACCAGCAACCCATCCAACCAATACAACTTATCAGGAAGCTTAAATCAAGGCTAGGAACAAGATCTCATCTAATTAAACAAAGTTCTACCTGAACTACAAAACGCACGAACGAAACAGCAACTTTGTGAGACCTGAAATTGTTATAAAGATTAATTGTTGGATTAATCGAATTTTGAAAGAATTCTGAGTGTTCGGAGTTCTATTGGAAGGTTTCATTTACATTTTCGGGTAGGAAATCACGTTTAGAACAATTCTGGAAATTTTGATATTTTCAAGATTTCGAGTGAGAAATCTAGTTTTGAGAGGTCTGCTCGGTTTTGGTGAAAGCTGTTCGGGTTTCTTGAGAAATCTGGTCGCTGGTGCCTTTGTTTTTGTGCAGCGTGTTTTGTAGCGTAGGAGCGGAAACGCCGTCGTTTCGTGAAGTCTGGATTTCCTGTGTAGAGGTGAAATCTGTTGCGCTTGTTTATGTAGACATCTGCCCCGCGTGTTTTGTGTTAGTGCAACGCGACGCCGTTTAGTTAAAATGGTGTGACGCCGTATTGAGCTAGCATGAGAGATCTGGTCGCGTGGGATGAGATCTGTTTATTGAGGCAGCGTTTAGCGTTTAACGCTTGTTGTCCAGACTTCTCCGCTACATCGTCGTGTTGGTGTAGCGCGCAAGTGTTAGCGCCTAGTGTGTAAATTGTCCAGATCTCTCCAGCATTGGTTTTAGTGTTCAGAATTCTCCGTGGTAGTGTTAGCATTTCCAGATTTCACCGTGTTGTTGTGCGACGTCGTTTTAGCTTTAACGCCATTTTCCAGCTTCCAGCGTACTTGGGTTTTAGAAATCAGAATTCACCGTGGCTTTTGAGCAATTTAGCGCATGCGTTAGATTGTTGAGGGATCTGTTTTTGTCGGTGGAATAATTAACCAGATTTCTCGCGTTTATATAAGAAGCAAGGTTTGGTTTTGTTTTATTTCACCAGATCCCATACTTAGCAAAATTTACCCGACTTTCGTTCTCTGTTTTTCAAACCCTCGGTCACTGCTCACCGTGAGCTTCTTCGGTGATTTTCCGTAGATTCAGGCCATCATTTTTCACGTTGGATGTAGCGTTGGATTCCTATTGAAAAACTCTTTCTTTCCATACCCATTTTGGAGGCTGTAGTTTGCTGGAGCAAAAGCACGAAGTTGCTGCTCACATTCGTGCGTTTTGTGGTTGCAGGTAACTTTTTGATTTAGCTTTGAGATCTTGTTCCTGGCCTTGTTTTAAGCTTCCTGTTAAGTTGTTTGGGTAGGATTGAAGGTTGGTTTGTGTATGTGAAATTCCAACCGTGAGTTCTTGTGCAGGGCCGTGAGTTTTGGTTGTATTTTCCCTGAAACCTTGCGTGTGATTTTAGCAGGTTTGGAATCAGATTTCACGGGCCTTGTTGTGGTGAGATTTTATTAGAATTGGAAGGTACGGATTTGAGCTTGATGTAGCTTGGAATTGGCGTGAGATTAATGTGAGATTGCTGGGATGTTTCAGTGAACATGGCTGTGTGTTGCTTGCTGGGCATTTGTGTTTATGCTAGCTATTTTATTTATGTGCATACATGAATTGTTCACGCATTGTCAGATCCCTAGTGTATTGTATCTTGCAGCTTCGTATCTTGTATATTGCTGTTGTTTCTTACCAGGATGCGAGGGCGAGCGGCAATACCGCACTTCATCTCCCTGATGGGATCTGTTAGCCAGCATGCGCCGAGTGGTTAACTACCACAGTTCATGGGCGAGGCAACGGCATGTTGAGTTGTTTGACGCATCTGGTATTCGGGTGTAGTGTCAAGGTGAGTGGCTCATTACCACACTTTGAACACACCCCGTGGCCACTGATTCGTTGCAGATCTTTTGGAGCTATGTTTGAGTTCCTTGGTGTTAGAGTAGAGCCCAACTAACCAACTTGTGGCGTGTGGGTTTATAGACTCTTGTATATGACAATCTTTATATATGATATTCGCATTTATTTATATGGCATTCTTTACTTTCATTGTGTGTATGATGATTTACAATTGCGTTGAGTAAAGACCTAGAATACACTAAAGTGTATGTTAGATGTGATAGTGGGTATGACGGCTATCATGAAACTAATCTAATAGTCGTTGTGTATTCTGAACATGTTCCTAGTCGATTGGGCCGTATGCGTTAGATTGTTGAGGGATCTGTTTTTGTCGGTGGAATAATTAACCAGATTTATCGCGTTTATATAAGAAGCAAGGTTTTGTTTTGTTTTATTTCATCAGATCCCATACTTAGCAAAATTTACCCGACTTTCGTTCTCTGTTTTTCAAACCCTCGGTCACTGTTCACCGTGAGCTTCTCCGGTGATTTTCCATAGATTCCAGCCATCATTTTTCACGTTTGATGTAGCGTTGGATTCCTATTGAAAAGCTCTTTCTTTCCATACCCATTTTGGAGGCTGTAGTTGGCTGGAGCAAAAGCACGAAGTTGCTGCTCACATTCGTGCGTTTTGTGGTTGCAGGTAACTTTTTGATTTAGCTTTGAGATCTTGTTCCTGGCCTTGTTTTAAGCTTCCTGTTAAGTTGTTTGGGTAGGATTGAAGGTTGGTTTGTGTATGTGAAATTCCAGCCGTGAGTTCTTGTGCATGGCCGTGAGTTTTGGTTGTATTTTCCCTGAAACCTTGCGTGTGATTTTAGCAGGTTGGAATCAGATTTCACGGGCCTTGTTGTGGTGAGATTTTAGCAGAATTGGAAGGTACGGATTTCAGCTTGATGTAGCTTGGAATTGGCGTGAGATTAATGTGAGATTGCTGGGATGTTTCGGTGAACATGGCTGTGTGTTGCTTGCTGGGCATTTGTGTTTATGCTAGCTATTTTATTTATGTGCATACATGAATTATTCACGCATTGTCAGATCCCTAGTGTATTGTATCTTGCAGCTTCGTATCTTGTATATTGCTGTTGTTTCTTACCAGGTTGCGAGGGCGAGCGGCAATACCGCACTCTCATCCCCTGATGGGATCTGTTAGCCACCATGCGCCGAGTGGTTAAATACCACAGTTCATGGACGAGGCAACGGCAGGTTGAGTTGTTTGATGCATCTGGTATTCGGGTGTTGTGTCAAGGCGAGTGGCTCATTACCACACTTTGAACACACCCCATGGCCACTGATTCGTTGCAGATCTTTTGGAGCTATGTTTGAGTTCCTTGGCTCCCT
>KQ999394.1:70110-94285 GCA_001598015.1 Dorcoceras hygrometricum | reverse complement strand
AAAAACTAAAAACTGCTCAGCTTCCTCCAAGCCAATATCGAAATCTTCTAGAGCTAGTACTTCCTCCTCCTCTATATCCACTTCCTCTTTTCCTTGACGGTTCACTAATGCTGCCTCTACCTCTTTCACTATCTCCAGATCCAGGTCTGATACGATCGTCAGGAGGCTGCGGACCTCGAATACTGCTTACTTCCCCCTTTTTGTCATCACGGCCTCTATTGATGTAGGCTATGATTTAAGACAATTGAGTGCTAAGGGTAGTAATTTTTTCTCATGCTCAAGAGAAATCTTATCCACTGTAGCTCGAAGCTGTGCAAACTCTGCCGACTCTGTGAAAGGGAGGTCAATCTGAGAAATACCAACATTTGTCTCTTCATCCAGAGGAAGGTCATCGGCAGTAAAGTGCATAGGAGAATCTCTGGACGAACTAGAAGAATCTGAATCCGCATATGGATGTCGCTGAGAAGTACCAAGAGATTCTGTAGGATCTGTCTCTATATTTACAACCGGTTCTGCAGCAACTGTATCTGGAGATGGTACGCTGATAGAATCTACAATTCACAGTTCTTCTCGGAAGCCCACTTCTATCTACAACGGGTGCGACAGCTACTAATCTGTACAAAGATTATGTGTCCCAACTGGTTCCAGATGTCCAAAAAGATGGAATTGTACAATATATGTACAAACTCTAGCCCAGCCCCAAGTCTTAATGATAGGCGGAGAGCACACAACTTGTACTGGCTCAAAAAATAAGCAAATCGGTGCAATCGTATCTACAAAAATCCTTTGAGGCAACAGCTCCCACTTTTGAGAAATAGGAGCCCTATAATCTTGGACCCATCGATCGAATCCTTCTTGAATTGTCCACGATCCGTTGATTAAAACAAATACCTAATCGATCAGGTAGACCTAATGTTTGTATTAGATCGGGCAATAACTGCACCACAATCTATATTGGCTCCTTTCAAACAATCTTGAGCTGTACGGTCGTATCCACTCCAACTTGTGCTCTCTCATCTGCTTCCGCAATTCCTCCAAAGAAAAGCGATGACCGTATAGCATGTCCAGAACTTGAAAATCAGTAGTTGTTGTGGGCGTGCCTGATTAAAAATTTTTATGCCTCGCTTCCAAAAATTTTCTTAGCAACATCTCTCTATACTTCGCTATTATGTACATGCGCCTTTGAACAACTGTTTGCAAAGAATCTGTCTCTGCCCATGCCAACATCTGTTCTTCCTTAGCGGCCAGATCTGAAACTGATTCCAAAACTGCCAATCCGTGAAGACTGAACGAGTGAAATAATGAAACAATTTCCTCTATAACTCTCTCCCATATTTTTACAAGGAACTCAATATCTGCAGAAATCAAAGTAAACATCTCTTGGGCCGGATGCCCTTTAATTTCATCTTTCTCTACAAAGGGCGCCTTCCCCTTGTCTGCAACATCAATCTGTGGAAGGCTGGCCTTGTACCAGTCCCTTTCCCTTATCTCAATCCCACGGACAAATGTTATCTTGGTAGGCTCTACAGCGGTAACATATGGCTACATCATCTCCTCCGGAATCTGCGTCAGAAGATCATCAATAGACAAAGACTCTTCATCAGACTTGAATGTCTCTGTAAGCTCCAGAACCTTGATCAAGGGCTCTGTGTCTGTAGAGTCAATAATCTTCTCCTTCTCCTTATCTTTCTCCTTCTCCGTCTCAACCAGAGGTCCTTCTTCATTGGATAACACCTTGAGACTTCTGTCTTCATCATAATTAGTGATAGATGAAACATCTATCCTGCTCTCCGCCTCATCTGTCTCAATCTCAGTAGTCTCCATAACCACTGGTTCAACGGTTTCCATCACCTCTGTCTCTATCTCAGCTGTCTCCGTAATCACCTATTTAATAATATTTTCAACAGTTTCATCATCAGAATCAACTCGCAACACCAATTTCCTCTTCGCTGTGTGGCGTCGTTTAGCGTGAGGGGTCACAGCTGGTACAACAGAGATAGGTTCCAGATTTTGTACCACTGGTATAATCGCCAAGTCCTTTTCTGTGGGAGAAGCTCTCCCCACAGTAGTCCTCTTCTTCTTAGCGGCAGGCTCAACAACTGCAGGAGCTGGTCTCCTCTTTGTCGCAGCCGTCTTAACCATTTTCTCCACTGGCACTTCCAACACCTCTTTAGCATTGATAGACCTATGTTTGGCAATGTAAGTGCCAACAGTCTTAGCGGTTAGGATCTTGAGAGGACGGAAGGCCTTCGACTCGCCCAATTCCAAGTATGGTGCTCCCTTAAGAAGAATACAAATCTGCACCGCAAACCCTCGGGCTTGCTTTGAAGATGGAGTCACCATGTCCTTCAAGAGGTTAAACAACAATCTCCCCCAATTGATTTTAACTCCGCAATGAATTGCAGCCATCATCAGAAACCGCTCATGGGTAACAGCATCGAAGGATCCTGCTTTGACTGTGGTTGTCTTTGCAAGAATATCATTAAGTAGTCAGAACTCAAACTTCATCTCCATTTTCTTGTAGGAGGTCTTAAGTTGTTCACCGTCTGCAGAAAAAGCACTTCTAGCATCAAACACCAAATCCTTCGGCAATTCTTTCATGTCAGTCAAACCCTCTGTCGGTAACACGAAAATCCCAGCAAACTGTTCCTCTGAAATTTCAAAAGACTTGCCCTCAATGGAACTGATAACTTTGTTGTCTCGCACTGAGGCGTTATGATAGAAATCCACCAAGACAGCCTCATAAATAGCAAAAGAGCATCCCAAGAACCCACGGAGTCCAGACGACTCAAGGGCCTTGAACAATTGAAACATTCCTCCATCTGCCATACTGAACACTGAGTTGAAGTAGACTTGAATATCGTTGTGAATCAGAGAAGCGGCCATTGCTATAGATTAAACGAATGAAGAAAACACCGAAAATATGGATAATTTGCAATAAGAAAACACTGAAAGCAAGATAGCTCGACAGTAATTTCGCAAGGTAAGAGTTAGAGGAAAACGAAAAGGTGTATATAATAGAAAGGAATATGAAACGGTACGCGTTTACAGTGTTGATGTGATGTTTTGCATGATGGCAACACACATGTCAATCATCCAATGGCGCGATCAGATTTTGAAACGATTTTGAAATGATTTGAATTTTAACCACGAGGGTGAAAAGTAAAAACGAGTGCCATTTAACAATCACTTCATAGCTGTTGATCTTTTTATGTTCCAGCTAGGGTACTATCAGATCTGATCACATATAAGCATTAGCTGTATATACACGAAATCTGAATTGATCCAGATCTCACGCATTCAGCTGACTCAGCACTTATTAACTCAGATATTATTCCCCCTAAAGCTGAGGTTCTTCCAACGAAATAGTTTACCAAATATGAAGTACTCCTCATTCCCCCTGAATAGAAGACTCAAATCTGAAGTGAACAAAAAAGTTGTTCAACCTGCAAAATTTTAGCACAATCATAGATTAAGGAAATTCTAAGAGACCAAGAATGTTTCAAAAATACGAAAACTTAACGTCTGGTAGAGGCTTTGTGAAGATATCAGCAACTTGCTGGTCTGTTACATACTCCAGCCGGACGTCTTTCTTGAGCACGTGATCTCTTATGAAATGATGCCTAATGTCTATGTGCTTTGTTCATGAATGCATCACAGGATTCTGAGTGATTGCGATGGAACTGGTATTGTCACAGAAAATATGAGCTTCAGAAGCATCAATGCCGTAGTCCTTGAGCTGGTGTTGAATCCATAAGATCTGAGCACAACATCTTCCAGCCGCTAAATACTCTGCTTCAGCTGTCGACTTAGCAATGGATGTTTGCTTCTTACTGAACCAGGAAATTAAACGATCTCCCAAGAATTGAAATGTACCACTTGTGCTTCGCCTATCAATCCTGCAACCTACGTAATCTGTATCGCTATAACCAATTAGTTGAAAACTGGAGTCTTTGGGATACCAAAGACCCACATTGGAAGTTCCTTTCAAATATTTTAAAATCCTTTTTACTGCAATGTAATGCAATTGTTTGGGCTCAGCTTGGAATGTAGCACACATACAGACAACGAACATGATCTAGTCTGTTAGTTAGTTAAGTATAGCAATGAGCCAATAATACCACGATACAAAGATACCTCAATTGCGGTTCCAGATTCATCTTTGTCCAATTTGATTGAAGCACTCATCGGGGTCGCTGCTGATGAAAAATTTTCCATTCCAGCAGTTCTTTCATATATTTAGCTTGATTGATGAAGATCCCATTCTCAAGCTGTATAACTTGTAAACCCAGAAAGAACGTCAGCTCTCCCATCATTCTAATCTCAAATTTCTCCTGCATCAATTTCAAAAACTTTTGGCACACTTTGGGGTTAGTTGACCCAAAGATAATATCGTCGAGATATATCTGTACCAACAGGACATGATCATTCTTAATAAATTTAAATAAGGTCTTATCGACAGTGCCTATCACAAAATCATGCTCGATAAGAAATTTAGATAGCGTGTCATACCAAGCTCTGGGTGCTTGCTTCATCCCATATAGAGATTTATCCAGTTTATATACATGATCTGGATATGTATGATTCACGAAGCCAGGATGTTGTGCAACATATACTTCCTCAGTTAAGATGCCATTTAGAAAGGCACTCTTTACATAGATTTGAAAGACTTTGAATTCTTTGTATGCAGCATATGCAAGAAACATGAGGATGGCTTCTAATTTGGCTACTGGAGTGAAGGTTTCATCAAAATCTATTCCTTCTAGTTGTCTAAAACCTTGAGCTACCAATCTAGCCTTGTTTCTAATCACAACACCATCATCATTCAGCTTGTTCCTAAAGACCCATTTAGTTCCTATCACGGAATGATTAGTAGGTCGAGGAACTAACAACCATACATTGTTTCTCTTAAATTGGCTAAGTTCATCTTGCATAGCATCTATCCAGCTTGGGTCTTCAAAGGCCTCTTCTATCAGATTTGGTTCTATATGCGAAATAAATGATGAATTGAAGTACTCATGCATTAGCTGGCCTCGTGTGCAAACAGGAGAATATCCATCACCTATGATCTGCTCGGGTGGATGATTTATATTCCACCGAAGATCCGATCCGATTGGATTTGCTCTTTGTTCTGCTTGGATGTCTGGTTGAATGGCTTCATCATATACACTTGATGATTTTTGTTGATAGCTTGTGGATCTGAAGCTGGTCTTGATCCCAGTTGATGTGAACGTTGCTCCAGATTTGGATCAGATACCAATTGATATATTGTAGAATCTGCTTGCGCACTTCTTGTCCAATAGTTGTTCCACTGCCCGCAGCTGGAACACTAGTTGAGATCTGTTCCTGTACTGGTCAACATTAGTCAAATCAATGACTTTTATGTTGCCTATCAGATCTTCTTGCACGTTATCGTGTGGTGTGTCCAGAGCTGGTTGTATCTCAGCTGAATGTCGAATCTGTGGCACGTCATCACGTGATTCATCAAAGCTGGTTGATTCCAGACGTGTACACAGATAATGTAAGCTCGCAACTGAGTTGGAAAGAAAGCTGGTTCATCGAACACCATGTGAGCTGATTCTTCAACCGTCAAGCTCCGGTTGTTAAACACTATGTATGCTTTGCTCACTGCTGAGTATCCAAGCAACAAACCTGTGTCAGATGTTGCATCAAAAGCTGTTAGATGCTTTTCGCCATTATTATGAATGAAACATCTGCATCCAAACACCCTAACATAAGATATATCAGGTTTCTTGCCACTCCAGATCTCATATGTGGTTACATCATGAATCTTGTTAATCATAGATCTTTTTTGAGTGTAGCAGGCTGTGTTAACTGCTTCTGCCGAGAATTTTTGAGAAATACCGGAATATGAAATCATTGATGGAGCAGCTTATTTTAAAGTACGATTTCTCCTCTCAACCAGCCCGTTCTGCTGAGGAGTTCTAGCTGCTGAAAGCTCATGCTTTATTCCAATGTCTTCCAGATAAGACGATAGCTTATGATTTAAAAATTCAGTACCTCTGTCACTCCTTATCCTGTTGGCAGTACAAGATTTGTCATTTTGTAACGTTTTAAAAGCCTAATCAACTGGTCAGCGGTTTGATCTTTTGATTTAAAAAAAACACCCATGTAAATTTTGTAAAATCATCAACAACAACGAGGGTGTAATTTGTTCCCCCTAAGCTGGTTACGGGTATTGTACCAAAAAGATCCATATGTAAAAGCTCCAAGCTTCAGGAAGAACGAATACCGCTTTTATTTTTAAAATTAGAACGAATTTGTTTTCCCAGTTGACATGCAGAACAGATCTTGTCCTTTGAAAAATTAATTTTGGGCACACCAGAAACCAATTCAAGCTTACTCAATTTGGCAAGAGTTTTGAAATTCAGATGGTTCATTCAATGATGCCACAACCAGCTCTTGGAAGAGTCAGCTGCTAGGCACAGATCCCAGATGCTCTGACCAGTTGAGAATGTAGGTATTCCCTGATCTGTTTCCAACTAACAATGTCATCCCATCTGGGTTCTTAACTGTGCATGTGCGCTTTTGAAATTTAACTGTGTAACCATTGTAACACAGCTGACTTATGCTAATCAGATTATAGCACAAATTCTCAACAACTATAATATCATTAATTGAAAGATTACCATGGGTAAGCTTACCCTTACCCACATTGTTACCGTGAGAATTGTCGCCAAATACAATTTTGGGTCCTTTGTGTGGCGTCATATTAGATAGCAGCTTTGGATTTCCAGTCATGTGCCTTGCACAGCCACTGTCCAGATACCATATGCTTGATTCTTCTGAAGCTCTGTACCTGTTATCCTGCAATCACGAGAAATCAGTTTGAGGCTTAAGTGTGGTGGATTCTGTTCTTCACATTTGAGCAGATTTGACCTTTAATAGAGGGCTTTGCCTTCATTCTTTATTATTCAGCTTCGACACTTAGAATATTTCCCGATAGTGAATCCTGTCGCGATACCCTAGCTACTGTTCACCGAACCTTATCTTTTCCGATTACCAGCAGTAGGAAGCTCCGATGAAGTAAGAGTGGTAGCGTTGGAATCCTCTTGCTAAGACTCTTCGTTTGGTACCACTTTTGGAAGCTTGCGTGAAGCTGGAGAGGTTCGCAAAAGACATCTCTGTTATGTAGTCTGTTAGCATAAACGTGGCTTTGCTTCTGCCGTTCAGGGCTCGTTGGGTAAGTGTTAAGATCCTACCTTGTTCTTATCTTAGATCTTTCTGTTGCATTAGAAGGGTAGGACATATTTGGTTGAGCTCGTAGCTCCCAATTTGTAGTTTCTGTGCTACTGTCCCTGAGCTAGTATCTGTGTTTGGCTTAGCAGGTGTGAGATCTATGTTGCTCGGGACTGCTTTGTGGTAATTGTAGCTTAGAAGACTTCAGGTACGGATTGAGCTTGTTTTACAGCTTTGGATTGAGCATGAGTGATTATGCGTGCTGCTGTGTATGCCTTGCATCGTTGTATATGTTCTGTGTTGGACATTTTATCTGCTGCATACACGCATTTGTCATATGGAGCTCAGATCTATTTAAGACGTTCCTTGTTATCTTGATCTTTGAGTACCAGGATGCTTGTTTAGAGGTCGAGCGGGTAACTCCCGTCACCCTCATCTCCCTGCTGGGATCTGTTAGCCACTATGAGCGGAGTGGGTAGCTCCCACACCTCATGAGTTGGGCAACAACAGGTTGAGATGTGTTTTGCATCTGGTGCCGTGTGTTGAGACGAGTGGGTAGCTCCCAATACTCACACACACCGTGGCCACATCAAGTTGTATCTGTTTTTGATCAGTGATCAGATTTGAGTTGCCTTCGAGATTCTGGCTCCCTGCCATTGGTTATAGCCTTTTTTTTGTACTCAGCTGTTCATGCATAGCATTTGCATATTACTTGTTGCTTTTTCATTAGCTGTTTTATGCTGCACTCCGTACTGGGGTTTGATCCCGTGTCCCTCTGGGGCTTGTGTTGTTTGCCTGTGTCTATTTTCAGGTTATCATGGTTACTCAGCTGGTCGTGGATTTGACCCAGCTGGAGGTGACCCATGAGGTGGTTAGAGTGTCCCAGTTAGTGTATAGCATATATTTATCAATACTATTAGCCGGGGGATGCCCTGTGCTTCATTGTATTTTAACTTATGTTTTCTAAGTCAGGCCAAAGCGAAAAATTTTAGCCACTATTTTGAATGCTTCCGCTATTGTTTATTGCGTGATTTATCTCTGAGTTGTGCACGAGGCCTGACATTTTTGGTATCAGAGCTTAAGTTCGGATAAGCTCGATTTCTTTTGATCACACTTGATTCTAGGCACAGTGTTGTTTGTTGCATGTGCTTGACTATGTGGCTTATTTGCTATGTGATATATTTGTTGCCGTGTGACCTTACCCTCTTAGTGCCTTCGTAGATGCCGCCTAGACGTAGGGGTAGAGGTAGAGGGAAGTTTCAGGAAGAATCTGAGGGTAAGAATGAGGAAGTGCAGCGTAGTGTTCCTCGTCGTGGACGTGATAGACAGGTTGAGATTGAGGTAGATGAGCTGGCAGCCCGTGTGGACTACATGGAACTTGTGATGGCTTGGTTTCAGCGGATGAACCCTCAGACGTTTAACGGTGATGAGCCTAGTTCCGATGCGGAGTCCTGGTTGCAGAACATACCGGGTTGTTCGACCGTGTCAGGTAGATGAGCGTAGGTTGTGTTTGGATACGCTTCAGTTTAGGAAAGGTGCCGAGCGTTGGTGGAGAGGCACTTCGAGGACTCTAGAGGAGATATGTGTAGGGATCACGTGGAACAGCTTTTGCACTGCCTTCTGTCAGGAGTACGTTCCAGAATCCTTTGTGAATGCCAGGAGCGTGAGTTTGATAACCTGGTTCAGGGAACTATGTACGTGGGAGAGTATGCACGGAGGTTTTCTTCTTTTCTTGCGTATGTTCCGCATGTTTTTGGCCGAGAGCGGGCGAAGAGGAACAATTTCTTGGAGGGGCTCAATGAAGAGTTGTATTCTTTGGTGTTGGCGGGTTCACCGACGGTGTATGCGGATGCCGTGGACAAGGCTATGGATATTGAGGAGGGACTGTAGAACCGTAGGTCTCGTGTTAGGCCGCAAGTGGTGCAAGGTAACCGTCCCATGGTTCTGGGGTGCAACCTTCCCAGTCTGTGCAGTCGTCTCAGTCACCCCACAGCATCCGGTAGCCCAACAGTCTGGTTACCAGAGGTTTACGCCTCGTGGTCGTCAGTTCAAGAAGAATTCAGGTTCTAGTTCTTCTGGCTCGGGTAGTTCTAGCTGCGGTAGTAGTTCCAAGGTCGAGTTTTGTGGCCAGTGTGGAGGAAGGCATCCTACAGTGCAGTGTGTAGGAGTGCAAGGTTTGTGTAACATTTGTGGTCAGTATGGAAACTTTGCGAGAGTGTGTCCTTTGGCTGGAGCTCAGCATACCGCTGCCCCACCACAGGGTCGAGGTGGATCGTCTAGAGGTCGTTCTTTTTCTACTCCACAGCAGAGGTTGGGAGAGTCTCAGTTTAGGCCGTTCCAGCAACCTGGTCCTTCACGGTTTGGGCAGTCTTCTCAGCCTCATTTCTCAGGACCTCAGTTTGCCCAAGTGAATGCCATGACGAGGGATCAAGAAGAAGGCATGCCAGGAGGAGGAGTGATCTCAGGTACTTGTTTTGTCTTTGATTTTCCTGCGCGTGTGTTGTTTGATAGAGGAGCATCAAATTCGTTTATTGCTGATGGATTTGTGGTTGAGCATGGTTTGCATACCACTATTTTATGTGATGTTGTGTCTGTTGCGAATCCTGCCGACGCGAGACTGTACTCCCAAGTGATCTTGTTGAATGGCGTTCTTAGGTTTGGTGAGAATGTGTTGCTAGACAACTTGATCAGGCTAGTGATGTGGGATTTCGATTTTATAGTGGGAATGGACATGTTGTCTAGTTATAGGGACACTGTGGACTGTTTCCATGGCGGTGTGCGTTTTAGGCCCCAGTCTGGCGAGAAGTGGAACTTCTATGGCCATGATTCCCGATCGAAGATTCCTTTAGTCTCTGCGATGGAGATGTTTAGCCTGTTGTCGTTGGAGAATGCTAGATATATGATCTATGCTTTGGATGCATCTTCTTCTTCACACGTAGAGCTTAGTGACGTTCCCGTTGTTCGCCATTTCTCGGATGTGTTTCCGGAGGAGATTTCAGGCTTTCCTCCGAGAAGGGAGATAGACTTCAGCATTGAGTTGGTACCTGGTACAGCTCCTATCTCTCGAGCTCCGTATCGTTTAGCGCCTGCTGAGTTGAGAGAGCTTAAGGTTCAGCTTAGCGACTTGCAGTAGAAGGGATTCATTAGGCCGAGTATGTCTCCGTGGGGAGCGCCTATCTTGTTTGTAAAGAAGAAGGATGGGTCGATGAGGATGCGCATCGACATTAGACAGTTGAATAAGGCAACGGTAAAGAATAAGTACCCTTTTCCGAGTATCGATGACTTTTTTGATCAGCTTCAGGGTTCGGCTGTTTTTTCTAAGATCGATCTGCGTTCGGGGTATCATCAGTTGTGCATTCGAGAGCAAGATGTTGCGAAAACTGCTTTTGTTATGAGGTACAGGCATTATGAGTTCCTAGTTATGCCTTTTGGTTTGACAAATGCCCCTGCAGTTTTCATGGATCTAATGAATCGAGTCTTTAGAGAGTTCATCGATCAGTTTGTGATTTTGTGTATCGATGATATTTTGGTGTACTCTAAGACTCCGATGCAGCACAAGGAGCACTTGAAGTTGGTTATTCAGACGCTTAGAGACCCGCAGCTGTATGTCTAAGTTTTCCAAGTGTGAGTTTGGTTGGATAGAGTTGTGTTTTTGGGTCATGTCATTTCAGCTGCAGGTATTTCCATGGATCCTAGTAAGGTAGAGGCTGTTGTTAACTGGGATTGTGCAAATGCTTCCTTTTATGGATTGGGTTGTGTGTTGATGCAGAATGATCGAGTCATTGCGTATGCCTCTCGTCAGTTGAAACCGCATGAGACTCACCCAGTTCATGACTTGGAATTGGAAGCAGTGGTTTTTTTGCCTTGAAGATTTGGCGCCATTATCTGTATGGCGAGCAGTTTGTGGTGTATTCAGACCACAAGAGTCTTCACTATTTCTTTTCTCAGTCAGATTTAAACATGAGACAGCGTAGATGGATGGAGCTTCTTAAGGATTTTGATTGTGAGATCCAATATCCGCCTGGGAAGATGAATGTGGTTGCTGATGCATTGAGCAGAAAAGCTCAAGTGACGATGCTGGCTTCGTTGTAGATTTCGAAAGTCCATGAGCATCTAAGCACTACTGGTTGGCGGTTTTACCCAGGTGAGGATTATGTTGTGGTGTCTTCTTTCCAAGTTGAGCCACAAATTGTTGTGAGCATTAGAGCAGCTCAGAGGACTGATCCATCCATCCATGAATTGAAGCTGAAGGTTAGAGCTAAACAGTTATAGGATTACACTGTCTCGTCTGATGGTTGTTTGAGGTTTCGTGGAAGGTTGGTTTTGCCAAATCTGATCGACTTGAAAGAGGAGATTTTGAGAGAAGCGCACTGTAGTAGACACAGTGTTCATCCTGGTGCAAGGAAGATGTATCATGCCTTGAAGCAACATTACTGGTGGGCAGGTTTGAAGAGCGATGTTGCTAATTTTGCATCCCATTGTCTAAATTGTCAGCAAGTCAAGGCTGAAAGGGTGAGAGCTGGTGGTTTGTTGCAGAGCTTAGAGGTGCCCCAATGGAATTGGGAGCACATAGCAATGGATTTTGTGACCCATTTGCCTCGTTCAAACAGAGGTTGTGATGCTGTGTGGGTTATAATCGATAGGTTGTCGAAGTCTGCACACTTCATTCCCTATAGCATGACGTATTCTTTGAAGAAGATGGTGAAGCTGTACATAGATTTCGTGGTGTGTTTGCATGGTGTGCCTGTTTCTATTTTTTTTTATCGTGATCCGAGGTTTACTTCCAGGTTTTGAAGAGTTTGCAAATAGCTTTGGGTACTAGATTGACTATGAGCACATCGTATCATCCCCAAACAGATGGCCAATCTGAGAGGACTATCTAGATTTTAGAGGATAAGTTGAGAGCTGTTGTGATGGACTTTAGTGGTAGCTGGCAAGATTCGTTGTCTTTGGTTGAGTTTTCTTACAATAACAGCTATCATGTCACAATTGGTATGGCTCCTTTTGAGGCATTGTATGGCAGGAAGTGTAGATCTCCTGTGTGTTGGGAATAAATGGGGGAGAAGCAGCTGTCTTCTCCAGAATTTTTACAGCAGATGAGAGATCAAGTATATCTGATTCGCCAGCGGATGAAAGCTGCACAAGATCTCCAAGCCAGTTATGCGAACAAGAGGCGTAGACCTTTAGAATTTCAGGTTGGTGATTTGGTTTTCCTGAAAGTTTCTCCTTTCCGCAGTGTTATGAGATTTGGTCTCAAGGGAAAATTGGCTCCTCGTTATGTTGGACCATAAGAGATTGTTGAGAGAATTGGTCTTTTGGCTTATCGGCTGTTGTTGCCACCAGATTTGTCCTCCTTACATGATGTATTTCATGTTTCTATGTTGAGAAAGTATGAGCCAGATCCTTCGCATGTGTTGAGCACTGACGAGGTGGAGCTAGATCGGACTTTAAGTTATGTGGAATATCCCTTACAGATCTTGGATAGAAAAGAGAAACAACTGAGGAATAAAACCATTCCTTTGGTAATGGTCCAGTGCAGCAAACATGGTAGGGAAGAAGCTACTTGGGAACTGGAAGAGAAGATGCAGCGTGAGTGGCCACATCTGTTTGAGTAAGCATGGTATCAGATTCCAGTAGTTAGTTAGTTTCTTGTTGTTTCACGATAGATGTTTTCTTATGATCATTTTCCCAGTTATCTTGAACTCTTGTTCCGGAATTGTTGTTTGATTTCGAGGACGAAATCCTATTTTAGTGGGGGAGATATGTGAGAGCCGAAAGTTTAGAAAGATTAATTGAGTTAATTAATCGGGTTGAGTATAGACCAGATTTGGATTGAACAGATCTGGGATGAGCCAGCTTTGAGTTTGTATGCATGGCTTAGTTATCGGGTCCGTGTAAGTCCTGAAACAGATCTGGAGAGTTGGACAATTTCCACGGAAACTGGTCAGATGTGAGTGTTGAGATGCAGCGTGAGTGGCCACATCTGTTTGAGTAAGCGTGGTATCAGATTCCAGTAGTTAGTTAGTTTCTTGTTGTTTCACGGTAGATGTTTCTTATGATCAGTTTTCCCTGTTATCTTGAACTCTTGTTCCGGAATTGTTGTTTGATTTCGAGGACGAAATCCTATTTTAGTGGGGGAGATATGTGAGAGCCGAAAGTTTAGAAAGATTAATTGAGTTAATCAATCGGGTTGAGTATAGACCAGATTTGGCTTGAACAGATCTGGGATGAGCCAGCTTTGAGTTTGTATGCATGGCTTAGTTATCGGGTCCGTGTAAGTCCTGAAACAGATCTGGAGAGTTGGAGAATTTCCGCGGAAACTGGTCAGATGTGAGTGTTGGTCAGCTCTGGGTGATCGCGTTCAGTTGTGGTGATGGAATCTGGTATCGCAGGCGTTCAGAGGTGAGCCAGTGTGATTGCTGTGGCGAGTAGCTAAACTACGTCGTTTGGATTAGTTGGAACGACAGCATTTGATTTAGCGGGCGAGATTCAGTTTTGAGTAGAGTTTGTGTTCAGATTTCGGTAGGATCTGAGTGTTGTGATGTGACGCGTTTAGTATTTCAGATTCGAGTAGCGGGTCACGTGTCCAGATGCGAGAATAGATTCTGTGCGACGTCGTTTGGTCAAGTCAAGATCTGTTACGACGTAGAGCCAGATCTGATGTGAGATTCATATCCGAGTGGGAAATCATTTTGAGGCTTAAGTGTCGGTGGATTCTGTTCTTCAGATTTGAGCAGATTTGACCTTTAATTGAGGACATCGCCTTAGTTCTTTATTATCCGGCTTAGACACTTAGAATATTTCCCGATAGCGAATCCTGTCGCGATACCCTAGCTACTGTTCACCGAACCTTATCTTTTACGATTTCCGGTGGTAGGAAGCTCCGATTGTAGTAAGAGCGGTAGCGTTGGACTTATCTTGCTAAGATGCTTCGTTTGGTACCGCTTTTGGAAGCTTGCATGAAGTTGGAGAGGTTCACGAAGACATCTCCCTTCTGTAGTCTGTTATCATAAGTGTGTCTTAGCTTCTGCTGTTCAGGTAGCTCGTTTACGATTTCCGGTGGTAGGAAGCTCCGATTGTAGTAAGAGCGGTAGCGTTGGACTTATCTTGCTAAGATGCTTCGTTTGGTACCGCTTTTGGAAGCTTGCATGAAGTTGGAGAGGTTCACGAAGACATCTCCCTTCTGTAGTCTGTTATCATAAGTGTGTCTTAGCTTCTGCTGTTCAGGTAGCTCGTTGGGTAAGTGTTAAGATCCTACCTTATGCTTAGCTTAGAGATTTCTGTTGCGTTAGAAGGGTAGGACAGATTTGGTTGAGCTCGTAGCTCCCAATTTGTAGTTTCTATGCTACCGTCCCCAAGCTAGTATCTGTGTTTGGCTTAGCAGGTGCGAGATCTGTGTTGCTCGGGACTGCTTTGTGGTAATTGTAGCTCAGAAGACTTGAGGTATGGATGTGAGCTAGTTTTACAGCTTTGGATTGAGAATGAGTGATTATGCGTGCTGCTGTGTATGCATTGCATCGTTGAATATGTTCTGTGTTGGACATTTTATCTGCTGCATACACGCATTTGTCATATTGAGCTCAGATCTGTTTAAGTCGCTCCTTGTTATCTTGATCTGTGCGTACCAGGATTCTTGTTTAGAGGCCGAGCGGGTAACTCCCGTCACCTTCATCTCCCTGCTGGGATCTGTTAGCCACTATGAGAGGAGTGGGTAGCTCCCACACCTCATGAGTTGGGCAACAGCAGGTTGAGCTGTGTTTTGCATCTGGTGCCGTGTGTTGAGACGAGTGGGTAGCTCCCATATACTCACACACACCGTGGCCACATCCAATTGTATCTATCTTTGATCAGTGATCAGCTTTGATTTGCCTTCGAGATTCTGGCTCCCTGCCATTGGTTGTAGCCTTATGTTTGTACTCAACTGTTCATGCTAGCATTTGAATATTACTTGTTGCTTTTTCATTAGCTCTTTTATGCTGCTCTCCGTACTGGGGTTTGACCCCGTGTCCCTCTGGGGCTGGTGTTGTTTGCCTGTGTGTGTTTTCAGGTTATCATGGTTACTCAGCTGATCGTGGAGTTGACCCAGCTGGAGGTGCCCCAGGAGGTGTTTAGAGTGTCCCAGTTAGCGTATAGCATATATGTATCAATACTGTTAGCCGGGGGATGCCCTGTGCTTTATTGTATTCGGTTGTAGTGTTGTTGATTTGTATTTGATGCATGCTGTACTGTTGTACTGTGTTATTTTAAACTAGGATATTTTGAATATTGCAGTATTTTAAATTATGTATCTTTCAGTCAGGCCAAAAGCGAAAATTTTAGCCACTATTTTAAATGCTTCTGCTGTTATTTGCGTGGTAAACTCTGTGTTTGTGCACGAGGCCTGTCATGGACATCCAAAAGGGTTCGTGCAGAAATATTATGTGATCTATTGATATTTGCTTAGTATTTTGACCATTTAGATTACGTTTGGGCTGAACCTTTACCCATACAGATTTGGCCTTCGTTGAACCACGCCTTTGCTGGTTCGGAACAGATGACTTAGGTCCAGCTTTCGCTTTGTCCTTCTCAAGTCTGTTCGTTAGCCTGATGGGCTTAGATTTCTCAGGGATGGTATAACCAATACAACTTTTTCCCTTATGGTTCAGCTGTTGTGAGATCTGATCATTGTACTTAACCGACTCACATACATCGTGTATCACACTGGCTTTGAAAAAATTCATTTTCTTGAACTTGTCACCAGGCAGATCTGACCGAGTACTCATTCCCTCAGAGATGCTTTCACCAAAGCTGAAACCTAAGCCAGATTTGTCATCCAAAGGCTTCTGGGTCTCATGCAGCTTGCCTAAGGAAACAGAAGACTTGGTCCAGGAGCTCATCACTTGACTTAATCTCTCATTTTCAGATGACAGCTCATAGGACTTAGTTCTCAAAAGATCGTTCTCTAGCTTCAGCTTACTCAACTCTGTTTGTAAACTGTCAGAATCCCCAAGTTGAGCAGTGCTTGGTTCAACTGAACTATTTTTCAAACATCTGTTTTCAGCTTTGATCTCCTCGAATGTCTGAGATAGCTTTCGGTACTCATGGACCATTTCGTTAAGTGCATTGATGAGGTCCTCTCGTGTAAATTCACTATTAGAGAGTCAAATACCTCATCTTCTATGGTCTGGTTGGCCAATAGCAGTGGACATCTTCTTGCTCACTTTCGCTTGATGAGCTGCTTGATGTTGTCTCAGAATCTGAGTCATCCCAGTTTCTGTTGCTCTCCTCAGCAACAAGAACTTTCCGATCATTCTTCTTGTGGGGCCTCTTCTCAGATCTGTTTCTCCTTCTTTCTGTGGTTCTTTTTTTGGACCTCTCTATGGACCTCTTGTCATCTTTCTTGGTCCTGTTGAAATCTGCTACAAAGTGCCCTGGTCTGCCACAGTTATAACAATTTAAATCAGTAGTAATCTTGTTAGATTTATGAGCATTGTTATAATTGAAAGAAGGGTTTTGAGTTCTTCTCATAAATTTCCCAAAATTCTTGACGAAGAGGGACATGACGTCGTTGCTCAATTGCTCTGCTGTCTTGCTAGGTGAGCACTTTTCAGATGTTGTTGCAGCAAGAGCCTTCGTTGGTTGGGAGGTTGATGGTCCAGCCTTAGATCTGGTCTCCAGCTCAAACTCATATGATTTCATATTTGTGAAGAGATCGTGTAGTTCAATCTTGTTCAGATCCTTAAACTCTCTCATCGCCATCGTCTTAACATCCCACTCCCTTGGTAGCGCTCTCATCACTTTGAGGTCGAGTTCTCTGTTGCTATATTCTTTTCCCAGACTACTCAGCTCTATCACAACAGCATTGAATCTCTCAAAATTCCGCCATCGTCTCTCCGTCTCGCATCTTTATCGACTCATATTTCTACTGGGCAACTGTAAGTTTGTTCTCTTTGGTCTCGTCGTTGCCTTCACAGATTTGCTTTAACTTCTCCCAGATCTCCTTGGCAGTCAGGTCTTTATCTTGCTGAACATGTTTTTATCCAGCATCTTATATAGAATATCCTTTGCCACATTATCCAAATTTGCCTTTTACTTGTCCTCTGCTATGTGCTCCACTCTAGTTTTCTCAATCCACTGTGGAGCACCAGTAGTAATCGCCATAGCCGTATTTGCCTTCATAATCTTCATGGGTCCATCTGTAATGACGAACCACATGTCATCATCTTGCGCGGCTAAATGGGCTTGCATCCTGATCTTCCAATCGTCGTACTATTCCTTCGGAAACATAGGACTTTTATTGTGAGAAGTAGACATTTTAAATATGTAAACGCAAATAACAGACTGTTCAATAACTGAGATGACAAGGCTCTGATACCAATTTATAGGATCAATGGAATTGAAAGTACAGTTAAAATAAGCTTAGGAGTTTATAAGGGGGCGGGGGTTGAATGAACTCCTACAATTTTTACTTTTCGAAACCCTAAAACTATTTTTACAAGCCTCACTTAACTCAGATTTGAGTGACTAGATCTGAGGCTCTCAGTCCAAATCTGTTTTCTCGAGTAACAAGTATTGTGCGGAAAGAAACCGATTAAACAGTGAACAGTTAACAATAAATACGATGCAAGTAAGTAAAAGATAGAGTTGAGAGTTTGTTTGAGGAAGTTCGGATCTGAAGATCCTACGTCTCCGTTTCTTCCTTCTCAAAAAGGTTCCACTAGAAGATTTGATGTGTACAGCTTCTGTAGAAACCCGATCACTCAAGCCACGCTACAAGTGAACTCCTAGCAACACCAATCTACGCGGATACAACTCCTGATTAAAATCAAATGAATTTTCGAAATGCTTCAGAAAGCACGTTCGTTATGGACTCTAATCTAATTTTACAATGAATGCGATACAAAAGAGAATGTAAATCTTCTGGTTTCTTTAGAATGAAATTTGTTTACAAATGTAAACCAGAAGATATCTCGAAGGTTTCTCTAATATGAAAAGAACGAGAGTGTTCTCGAGATGTTCAAGACTGGGACTCAAAATATTTTTGCGAGAGTGCGTTTTTGAGAGTCACCAAGCTTGTAGTTTCGCAGAGAGTCTGAGAGAGAGTAAAACTTGCGAGAGTTTCTTCGTTTGAAATCTTCAGCTATTTATACATCTCCATCCTCAACGGTCATAAATGAGCCTGTAGACACAAATCATGTTTGCATACATTCATCGTATCAACGCATTAAATGCTCCATTAATGCTATGCAAAGGTCTGTCTAAAGTTGTCAGAGCTTATTTGACTTTAATACCCAAAATAGGTAATCATCGAATAGATCAACTCTGCGTCCTGCAAAGTATTCTCCAAATAGCTCTGAACTGATTCTCTTTCATCCACTTTGTCTAACAGGCTTTATACGATTGAATCTTGATCGTTGAATCCTTTGGAATGAATATCTGATGAAATCTTAAGCTCAAATCTGTTTCGGCACTTAGATCTGAAATCTGCTCTCAAATATATAAGCTTTACTTTTCTTTTTCTATTGCATAACTTCCCTCTTTAACTTCTTTATAACGGTATAACTGTCAGATCTGAGTTCTCTCCTTTCTGAGTCTTCCTCCTTTTCTTTAACAATATCTTCAGATCTGAACCCCCTTTTTGTCTCTTTAACTATACCATGGTCAAATCTGAAATCTCTCTTCGTAACATCATCTCTTATCTCTATTCATATCTGAAATACCCTGTTCTGATCTCAATCTTCATTTCTGAAATCTGAACAGATGACCTATGAACTGAAACTGATATATAACCTGATCTGATTGCTCTCATCTGATCTGATAAGCTATCTTCCCCGTTATATTTATTGTTCCCAATCTCTCGGATCTAAAACGAATCCTCTGTACAAGACCTGATAAGCTCTTATCTAAACGTAACCCGATAACTGAAATTACCCGAATATCCAAGTCTGATAAGCTCTGATCTGAACTGTCCTGAACTACTATGATCTTATATCCTCTGATCTGATATGAATATGCCTAGTTCAAATCTGAATGGATCTGAGTCCCCGATCCTAATCTGATATAACCCGATAACTCCAAATCTGATAGCTTAATGTTCAGTTATTTATCTTGTTTTTGTTATCACCAAACTTATAAATCTTATATTAACAGTTTTCATTTTCTATTGAATTATGGTGCAGAAGCTTTCCTTAGGTCAAGGTCGTTTGATCAAACTATCCTCTGAAATCAGGAACTGGGGAATAAATCCCAACTTTTCTGTGAAGGGATTATAGTCTTTCAACCATAATCTTGATCCCTTCCATGGTGAAGGGGCACACTGGTTCGTCGGCCAACGTCCTCACCCTTCCTATATGACCGTCTGTTATCTTTGCCATGAATAACTTTAAACTTTCTGTAAAATTTGCTTTTCTTGATCTATTTTAGATCGCTTTATTATATAGATTTATATTTTAAAAATCTGTTGATGATCAAAGACTATTGGGAGTTCATTGGAATAAAATTGAAAATGAACACCAAAACCAGCTCGGGCTATAGAAAAATAAAAACGAGCAGCAAAGCTCTAAGATGGTGAACTATTCTCTCATATTTGGATATAACTACAAACCGATTGAAGTTATAACTTCGAATAAAATCTCAAGAAGCGAAGAAATAAACTTGTAATTTCTGTATCTGGCCAGAATATATCTGTGCTGGATCAGCTCGGAATATTAGTAGCACGCAGACGTCCTGGTTTGGAATATAGAATCAACTCTACCTGGTTGGTCAAATAAAGTCCATTTGGTACAATCAGATTGTGAGTACTAAACAAGAAACCAGATCGCAATTGAACTGGAAATAAAATCGGAATGTAAGCAAGCTTGGGAACCAGATCGCAACATAAACAAAACTAGCTCGGGCAAAACTGAGCAGATCGTGCACTTAGTCCAGTAACAACTACAGCTTGGAAGATTTCCTTAGTATGAAGGAATCGAAAATATCTAAGGAAGACTCTAGTAACAAGAATAAGTAACCTACTGACACAAAACTGCGTAAGCTACTTGAAGAAACTCCGAGAAAACTCAAGAAGAAAACTGAACGAACATCATCAGCATTTTCTAACCAACTTTTCTGAATCAAAACATCAAAGAAAGCAAGAAGAATACGTTTTCAAACAACAAACTCATACAAACATGCAAACAGAAACAATATATGCTTTCTTAAGTACAGCAAGAAGCAGAGTTTACTTGCCTTAAAAATCGACAATAGTTACAGAGAATTAGCTGGCTAGAATCAGCACACCAACACGATCGGTTCCTTTGGGAAGCTTTTTAATACTTTGGTTGGTTTGTGGTTTACAGAGAGCACCGCTTCTATAGTTTTCCTTTTCGTGAAATGTTTGTGAATTAAGTTGCATGAGGTGCTTAAAAGTATTTATATGAGAAATTTCAATGTAAATGATGTATGAAAACAAGATTTCTATAAAGTGCTACTCTATTTTAAAACATTTAAAAATAAAACCGAACCAATTTGATTAAAAGGTGAAACGAACCGTCTTGCGAACCGTCCAGACAGCTTCCATAATCGTGCCTCTAATCTGGTAACCAGCTTGGGCAAAATTTGATTAATAAAGAATTACAAATGGATCCCTCAATACTCTAAACTTTTTATTTGTGGATTTATGGATTTCTGAGCATTACAACTCTACCCTCCTTATATAAATTTCTTCCCATAAATTTACTTACTTAAACAGATCTGGGTATCTACTTTGCATATCTGCCTCAGCTTCCCAGGTTGCTTCTCTTTCTGAGTGGTTTTCCCACTGGATCTTGACCATAGGAATATTTGTATTTCTTAACCTTCGGTCTTCTCTGAGAAGAATCTTTACTAGTGTTTCTTCATAAGTCAGATCAGGTGCAAGCTGGATGGGTTCGTACCTTAGTACATGCGAAGGGTTCGAAATATAACTCGTGAGAGCTGATATATGGAATACATTGTGAACTGATGATAATTGGGGTGGTAATGATAATCGATAAGCTAGTGTCCCTATCTTTTCCAGAACTTCGAACGAGCCAATATATCTGGGTCTTAGCTTAACTTTTCTTCCAAATATCGTTACACCCTTCATGTGAGCTACTTTCAAAAATACATGATCACCTAATTCAAAATTCAGCTCGCGGCGATGGCTATCAGCATACACTTTCGTCTACTTTGTGTTTCTTCATACGTTCACGTAATCCTTTAATGGCTTATGCAGTTTGTTCTGAAAAATCAGGTCTATCTCAATTCATTAACCTACATCATCCCAATGTATCGATGATTTACACTTCTTACCATACACAGCTTCATATGGAGCCATTTATGTTGAAGCCTGATAGTTGGTATTGTACGTGAACTCTACTAAAGGCAGTTTAACATCCCAAATTTATGCAAAATCAAGAGTACACGCACGAAGTAAATCTTCTAGTGTAGGAATTACTCTTTCAGATTGTCCATCAGTTTGCGGATGGAAAGCGGTAAGGTTAACTTAGTTCCCATGGCTCTATGCAAGCTCTTCAAGAACATAGAGGTAAATCTAGGATCCCGATATGATACTATAGAACTTGGAATTCCATGGAGTCTCACTATTTCATTCACATACAACTCAACATACTTATTTAGATCATACGTTGTCTTTACTGGTAAGAAGTGAGATGATTTGGTTAATATATCAACTATAACACAAATAGAGTTGAATCCAGAGAGTGTTCTTGGTAAACCCACTACAAAATCCATCGCAATATTATCCCACTTCCACATTGGTATAGGGAGAGGTTTTAACATCCCTGCTGGTCTTTGATGCTCAGCTTTCACTTGTTGGAATGTTAAACACTCAGAAACAAAATTAGACATATCTCGTTTCGTTCTCGGCCCACAAAACTGTTGTTGCAAATCTTTATACATTTTTGTACCTCCTGGATGAATTGAATAAGGAGTGTTATGGGCTTCACTTATAATAGCACGCAAGTTATCAACTCGTGGTACCCATAATCTGTCTTGGTATCTCACAATCCCTTCTACTGTTGTATAAAGATTTCCACCTCTTTGTTCATCTTGCTTTTTCCATTTAAGCAGTTGATCATCCCTCGCTTGACCCTCTATAATGTGATCTTGTAGCATAGACGGGATGGTAAGCATAGCAAGCCTTGCAGCACATTCATGCGTAATCACTTCCAGCTCGAAGCTCTCAATTTCTTTAGTTAATGGTATTTGAACTGACAATTGAGCTAATCCCACAGCTTTTATACTTAATGCATCTGTTAACACGTTAGCTTTATCGGGATGATAGCTAATGACACGATCATAATCTTTTACCAGTTCTAACCATCTTGTTTGCCTCCTGTTGAGCTCCTTCTGGGTAAAGAAAGACTTAAGGCTTTTGTGATCTATGGATATCTCGCATTTCTCTCCATATAGGTAGTGCCTCCAAATCTTCATCGCAAACACTACTGCTGTCAGTTCCAAGTCATGGGTAGGATAATTATTCTCATGGATTTTTAGTTGTCTTGAAGCATAGGCAAACACTTGTTGGGTAGCCACGGCGGATCCGGATCACGCCTCCCGGCGAAGCAGCGGAAGAACAAAGTTAATGCCGGGAGACGATCAATACGAAAAACAAAACACAGATCTATGACATTCATAGGGGGTTTCAGATTGCTACCTTGCTGGCAACTCGTGCCTGGCTCCGACCGGTTTCGTAAAGAAAACGGCACTTCACGGTAGGCGGCGGTAGATATCGTCAATCAGGTCCACGACCGGAGACGGGATTCCTTCGTCAGCCTGCACTAGAAGGCCTGACGAGATCTACGCGGATGGATTCTCCTCGTCAAGATTGGCCGGAAACAATTTTCCGGCGAGCGACGGCGACGGCGGCGGCGCGGCGTGAGGTTGAAGAAGAGATACAAGACAAGATTAAGGTTGTAGAGCCAGTCTTGGTAGTTCAGACCGGTGAACCTGTTGCTATCCAGTATAGCAGCGAGCGGGTTTCGAAACCATTGTTGCTATCCAGTATAGCAGCGAGCGGGTTTCTCATCGAAACCATTTTATATGCAGTAATACTGAAGGAAAACGGACATGCATTACTGACTATATAAAAATAAACGCTAAGACATAAAACATGGTCATTTAGTTTTATGAATTACCCTCCCACTATTTTAACGATTTCATCACCCTCTAATGAAATCGAGAAAACAGGTTTCTTTAGTGGGTACACGGAGCCCAATCAAGCGACCATGGACCCGACAGCTCCTCAGGGCTGATATCGACAGGGGCAAACTTTGGAGGAGACTTCTCTATCGCATAGACAAGCTTCTCCGAAGCCGAAACAAGATTAAGGTTACGAAGCCAGTCTTGATAGTTAAGACCAGTGAACCTGTTGCTATCCAGTATAGCAGCAAGTGGATTTTTCATTGAAACCATTTTATAGCAGTTATACTGAAAGAAAACAGACATGCATTACTGACTTTATAAATAATAAACGCTAAGACATAAAACATGGTCATTTAGTTTTATGAATTACCCTCCCACTATTTTAACGATTTCACCACCCTCTAATGAAATCGAGAAAACAGGTTTCTTTAGTGGGTACACGGAGCCCAATCAAGCGATCATGGACCCGAATAATATCAGCCATCCATGACCCCCAAAAGGTAGTTTCCGATTGCAGCCGGTGCAACCTCCATGTATTCACCTCACGTCCAGTAAGGGCCCAATAATATGACGTTGTTTACTATCACGTGTCAAGATTGACCCATCAATGTTGAGTCGTGAAGGACGGTCCCCTTAACGTCCCCAATAATATGAGCCAACGTTAAAAGGAGTTCCAGCCGACTCACAACAGTTGTCAATGGCGTGGACAGCTTTCCGGCATACATGACCCCCTCAATAATATGAGCCGAGCCATGTATACGGGTAGCATCGACGTACACCCATTGTTGATGGAAGGTAGGGAAATTTAAACAATTTTAAATACACTTTAGTT
>KQ999394.1:42492-63298 GCA_001598015.1 Dorcoceras hygrometricum | reverse complement strand
GGGGGCTTCCTTCGGAGGACTCTTCTCTATCGCATAAAGAAGTTTCTCCGATACAAGACAAGATTAAGGTTGTAGAGCCAGTCTTGGTAGTTCAGACCGGTGAACCTGTTGCTATCCAGTATAGCAGCGAGCGGGTTTCGAAACCATTGCATCCATGACCCCCAAAAAGGTAGTTTCCGATTGCAACCGGTGCAACCTCCATGTATGCACCTCACGTCCAGTAAGGGCCCAATAATATGACGTTGTTTACTATCACGTGTCAAGATTGACCCATCAATGTTGAGTCGTGAAGGACGGTCCCCTTAACGTCCCCAATAATATGAGCCAACGTTAAAAGGAGTTCCAGCCGACTCACAACAGTTGTCAATGGCGTGGACAGCTTCATGTATTCACCTCACGTCCAGTAAGGCCCAATAATATGACGTTGTTTACTATCACGTGTCAAGATTGACCCATCAATGTTGAGTCGTGAAGGACGGTCCCCTTAACGTCCCCAATAATATGAGCCAACGTTAAAAGGAGTTCCAGCCGACTCACAACAGTTGTCAATGGCGTGGACAGCTTTCCGGCATGTATGCTTTCCGGCATACATGACCCCCCCGGCATACGGGTAGCATCGACGTGCACCCATTGTTGATGGAAGGTAGGGTTAATTTAAACAATTTTAAATACCCTTTTGTTTATCGAATAAACATTTTATCTTGATATAAGTTTTAAATCAAATTTAAAACGAGGGATTTTATTTTTGAAAAATTTTTGTCTCATGCATATTTAAATATAATTTAAAACATGCAACATGCGGATTCAATTAATCTATATATCAACATATATAAAGTAAATATTGGGATGATCGATCGCGAGAGCTATGCGGTCCGTGGTTGCCAGCCACGGACCTGGGTCCAATCCTAGGGGTAATGCAATATGCAATGCAATCCTATTACAAAGCTTTCCGGTTTTACAGATTTTCGGTCTTCAATATCTTGATCGTCATCGTCCACCGTCTTCGGATGTCCTCCCACTAAATCTAGTAATTTTACATTTAAATTTACTATGACAAATAAGGGATACATTTATCAAGGAGTGGGAACGGGCCACAAACAGGCCCACTTTAATGATAATCAAATATTAAAAACCGAAATCATACAAAACCTATTGCATACACCTAACACATTGGGCATGGCTCTCGATCACCCCAATCATGCAATTAATCTAATTAGCATGCATAATTTAAATAATCTAATTATTTATCGTAAAATCATATTCTAATTACGAAATCGTATTTTATAATAAAATCGCATTTTGCCGATAAAAACAAATTTAATCAACAAAATCATATTTCATTATAAAATCATATTTCATAATTAAAATAACATTACAAATTTTAATTGTATCATATTGGGCTTAAAACAATTCTAGGCCCAAAAACTTAAAATTTCAAAATCGACCAAAACCGGGCCCGATAACGCTTACCGGCCCGAACTTCACGGGCTGCCCGGGACAGGCACGAACCAAACCCTATAAGAAATCAGACCAGCCGTCACGACATCGTCGGAGACTCGCCGGAGCGGCGGCCGGCCGGCTGCTGTGCCAAACGAAAAATCACACGGCAGCCGCACGCGACGTCGCTCCAAGCGCGACGCACGGCCGCACGCAATTCATCGGATGTCGCCCGACCAGCGGCGGCGCACATCAACCGACCATCACACAACAGCAGCCCGACTGCGTCGCAATGTCCCACGACGAGCGGCGCCCGACCAGCGGCGCAACGCTGCGCAACGATTGCACGAGCGGTGGCCGCAACGTGCGACCAGCGCGGCCGAGGCGCGCGACAAGCGGCAGGCGCAACGGCGCAGCGGCCGATCTCCAAGCCCTACAAAGCGCAACCGTTGCGCGCAGCGGCGCCCTACGTCGCGCAACCAATCGCGGCCAGCGCGCTGGTTCTTGCTCGCGGCGGGGAGAGGGGGCCGCCGCACATGGCGGCGGCCGGCGGCCGCGATTTAAAAAATCTTTGTTTTTCCGATCTGCAATTTCAAGATTATATACAATATGGCATATGTATTGATCAGATCCGAAAAACCTGGCTCTGATACCACTGTTGGGATCCGGTTCAGCCCCCCGACGAGGCAGCAGAAGAACAGAAAATTAACTGCCGGGAGACGGCTTCTTGTCATCACCTGCAAATCATTGCAGATATGAGATCCATATCCGGTATCAAGTACCCAAGAAGTCGAATTAAGAGACATATTTATTTCAATATAGAACATACCTTTTGCAGTTCGTAACTTCTCGAGGTACTCCTTGCAGTTCCTCCTCCAATGCCCAGCCTTGTGGCAGTGGTGGCAAACATCCTCGTTCTTGTTTGGCTTTGAAGCCTTTGCCTTCGGATTCTTGGCGGACTTTTCCTCCTTCGCAGGAGCAGAACGCTTCTTGCTCTTGCATCTGGGCCCCTTCTTCGCAGAGGAAGAGGAGCCCAGAAGGAGGACGGGTTTGTCCTTCTTTATGGTCCCTTCAAACACTACAAGCATGTTAACCACCTCTTCGAGGGTGGCTTCCAGCTTGTTCATGTTGAAATTGACCACAAAGGGGTCAAATGCAGCGGGTAGTGAGAGGAGAAGTACATCCACCGACAGCTCGTGTGGAAGTGCAATATCAAGGCCCGACAGCTTTTCAACGAGCCCAATCATACGAACCCCATGCTCGCGGACCGAAGTCCCATCGCGCATGCGGCTCGTCATCAGCTCCTTGACAACCGTGAACCTCTCATGTCGAGAGTTCTCCCCGTATAGTTCCTTGAGATAAAATAGTATGGCAGAAGCATACTTTTTCTTCTCAAAGAGCCGTTTCATTTCGTTGGACATCGATGCCATCACATAGCATCGAGCTTTAACCTCGTCGTCCCGCCATTGGTTAAGCGTAATCAGCTCCTCAGGGCTGATGTCGGCAGGGGTTTCCTCCGGAGGGCACTTCTCTATCGTATAGAGGAGCTTCTCCGAAGCCAATACAAGATTGAGGTTGCGGATCCAGTCTTGGTAGTTCAGACCGGTGAACCTGTTGCTATCCAGTATAGCAGCGAGCGAGTTTTTCATCGAAACCATTTTATAAGCAGTAATACTAAAAAGGAAAACAGACATGCATCACTAACTATATATAAAATAAACGCTAAGACATAAAACATGGTCATTAAGTTTTATGAATTATCCTCCCACTATTTTAACGATTTCACCACCCTCTAATGAAATCGAGAAAACAGGTTTCTTTAGTGGGTACACGGAGCCCAATTAAGCGATCATGGACCCAAATAATATCAGCCATCCATGATCCCCAAAAGGTAGTTTCCGATTGCAACCGGTACAACCTCCATATATTCACGTCACGTCCAGTAAGGGCCCAATAATATGACGCCGTTTACTATCACGTGTCAAGATTACCCATCAATGTTGAGTCGTGAAGGACGGTCCCCTTAACGTCCCCAATAATATGAGCCAACGTTAAAGGGAGTTCCAACCGACTCACAACGAATGTCAATGGCGTGGACAGCTTTTCGGCATACATGACCCCCTCAATAATATGAGTCGGGCCATGTATACGGGTAGCATCGACGTACACCCATTGTTGATGGAAGAGAGGAAAATTTAAACAATTTTAAATACCCTTTAGTTTATCGAATAAACATTTTACTTGATATAAGTTTTAAATCATATTTAAAACGAGAGATTTTATTTTGAAAAACTTTGGTCTCATGCATTTATTTTAAATCAAATTTAAAACATGCAACATGCGGATTCAACTAACTATATATCAACATATATATAATAATATTGGGATGATCGATCGCGAGAGCTATGCGGTCCGTGGTTGCCAGCCACGGACCTGGGTCCAATCCTAGGGGTAATGCAATATGCAATGCAATCCTATTACAAAGCTTTCCGGTTTTTACAGATCTTTTGGCTTCAATATCTTGATCGTCATCTCCACCGTCTTCGGATGCCTACCCACTAAATCTAGTAATTTACATTTAAATTGACCATGACATACAAGGGATACATTTATCAAGGGGTGGGAACGGGCCATAAACAGGCCCACTTTAAATGATAATCAAAATATATTACAAAACCGAAATCACAAAAACCTATCGCATACACCTAACAAATTGGGCACGGCTCTCGATCATCCCAATCATGCAATTAATCTAATTAACATGCATAAATTAAATAATCATATTATTTATCGTAAAATCATATTTTAATCATAAAATCGCATTTATAATAAAATCGTTTTTTGTCGATAAAATCAAATTTTAATCAACAAAGTCATATTTCATTATAAAATCATATTTTATAACTAAAATCACATTTTACTAATTTTAATTGTATAAAATTGGGCTTAAAACAATTTTAGGCCCAAAAATCTCAAAATTCCAAAATCGACCAAAACGGGCCCAATATCGAATATCGACCAGAAAATTTCACGGACTGCCCGGGACAGGCCCGAACCAAACCCTAGAAGAATTCAGCCGTCACGACATCGCCGGAGCTTCGCCGGAGAGGCGGCCGGCCGGCGCCGCCGCCACCATGAATTTTGCACGCGACAAGTGCGGCGCAATTGCGCCCCATCGTGCGCTATCATCGGCGCACAATGGTCGGCCAGCGACCAGCCTCCTCGCGCGACCAGCGGCGAGGAGCATGTGCAACCAGTGCGCAAGAGGCTGGTATCTAGGACGCCACCATGCGCGCAGCGGCGCAACATCAGGTCGGCCACCATCGCGCCATCTTGCGCGACGCAGCGGCGAGGGAGGCGCCGACTCTCGGCCACCCCATGCGAGACAATATGCGGTGGCCCAGTGCGACAAGCGCGCAACGAACTGTCCATGGTCGGCCACCATGCGCGACCAGCGCGCATGGTGTCGCGCGCGCTGTGGCGCGCCCGATGGGCCGCCGCACGAGGCGGCCGGCCGGCCGATGGTTAAATTTTTTTTGTTTCGATTTGAAAAGAGATTTGATACAATAAGGCAGTATCGTATTGATCAGATCCGAAAATCTTGGCTCTGATACCACTGTTGGGTAGCCACGACGGATCAGGATCACGCCTCCCGGCGAGGCAGCGGAAGAACAAAGTTAATGCCGGGAGACGATCAATACGAAAAACAAAACACAGATCTATGACATTCATAGGGGGTTTCAGATTGCTACCTTGCTGGAAACTCGTGCCTGGCTCCGACCGGTTTCGTAAAGAAAACGGCACTTCACGGTAGGCGGCGGTAGATATCGTCAATCAGGTCCACGACCGGAGACGGGATTCCTTCGTCAGCCTACACTAGAAGGCCTGACGAGATCTGCACGGACGGATTCTCCTCATCAAGATTGGCCGGAAACAAATTTCCGGCGAGCGGCAGTGGCGGCTGCGAGCGACGACGGCGGCGCGGCGTGAGGTTGAAGAAGAGAGGGGGCGGCGGTTATGATGCTAGGTTTAGGGTTTATTATGTATCAATTTTTTAGTTATGAAGTCTAATCTACATTAAATAGATCTTAGTGTTGAACTTGTTGGGCCGGGTCCAACGGATGAACATTCAGTTTATCCCCATCACCGAGACTTCATCGTAACTCCGATCGCCGATCAGATCGGACCTACCGACTCAGTTTCCAAAACTGAATATTATAATCTGAAAAACCATTTTTTAGAACCTCAGTGCAAAATGACCGTTTTGCCCCTCAACGTCGGGAATCACGATTTGACCCCTGTTGACTTTTAGGAAGTCGCACTCCCCAAAATCCTCTTCTCATGCTCAACACATTGAGCTGAGTATCCGTGCAGGATTCTCGAATCCAGTACTTGTGTGACCCTCAATGGTTCAGGGATACAGCTAGCCGTGGGCCCACAACCATTGTGGCTCCGGAATCACAGTTCCGGACCTGCCCAACGGATCATGGTAAAAGCGTCTAGCAACATCGCCCCATGATTCCCTAGGTATCACTGATAGTGCCTGCAAGAACCAGTTGGTCGCGGTTAGCATAAATTACGGTCCTTTCAATCCATATATCCCGATCAGATCAACGACCATTGGTAAATCGAGAGTCGCTATAGATCCGATATCTATGCATACATCTTGGAGATCGAATAGTGACATCGTGAGTGTAACTAGGTAAACACATTTACCTAAAACACTTCTAGTACTCTGGCCAGAGATTTATACACTATTATCCCCTCAGATAGCATAGGATATCCACGCATGTCTGCGAGCGGTGAATCCTAGACAACAATACATCGACTCCTACATGCATCGGGGTCTCACCCAATCCGACTCCTTATGACCCCAAGTGAGTCGGCAAACGGGTCAAAGTGAGACGCCTATCATGTAGAGTCTCAATGACGTTTCGAGTCGTGAGGACTAATCAGTACAACCAAGACCTCGGACTTATCCACTCGACAAATGGTAACCACTTGGAAAATCCGAACGAGGGTAGTTCGATAGATCACCAGGTCACTATCTATCTACATGCTCAGAACATCACAATGTTCCCTACCAATGAAACATGGTACTTCGCATCGCAGATACTAGTCTCCAGCTCGGGTAGATGTGTTTCATGATAGCCGTCATACCCACTATCACATCTAACATACACTTTAGTGTATTCTAGGTCTTTACTCAACGCAATTGTTAATCATCACACAACACAATGAAAGTAAAGAATGCCATATAAATAAATGCGAATATCATATATAAAGATTGTCATATACAAGAGTCTATAAACCCACACACCACAATTTGGCTAGTTTGGCATCTACTCTAACATCACTTTCTTGTCTTGCATTAAGACAGCACCAAATCCTACCTTCGATGCATCTGTAAAAATTGTATAGTTCCAGTTTCCAGATGGTAAAGTTAAAACATGTGCTTCTATCAATCTTTCTTTAATAACTCAAAGCTGGATTGGAAGTCGGGTGTCCAGTCATATTTAACGTTCTTCTTGGTCAATGACGTTAAAGGGACATCTATCTTGGAAAATCCCTCAATGAAACGCCGATAATAACTTAAACTCTTAAGAAACTACGAACCTCTGTAATGCTCTTGGGTACAGGCCACTCACGAACTGCTTCTACATTTGATGGGTCTACTTCTACCCAATCTTAGAAATTATATGACCAAGAAACGCAACCTTTTCAAGCCAAAATTCACACTTACTAAATTTAGCAAAAAGTTGCTTAGCTCTCAAAATTTCCAGCACGCACCTAAACTGGTTTGAATGTTCGACTCTGTTCTTGGAATAAATAAATATGTCGTCTGTGAACACTATCACAAATTGATCTAAGAAAGGCCGAAATACTTTATTCATTAGCTTCATAAACGCTGAAGGTGCGTTCGTTAACCCAAATGGAAATCACTAGAAATTTGTAATGTCCATAGCGCGTTCCAAAAGCTGTTTTATAGATATAGGCTTCTTTAATCTTGAGCTGGTGATATCTAGAACGGAGATCTATCTTGGATAATATAGCTGCATCTTGAAGTTAATCAAATAGATCGTCAATTCTAGGGAGAAGATACTTATTATTAACAGTTAGCTTATTCAACTCCCTATAATCAATGCACAAGCGCATACTACCATCCTTCTTCTTGACAAACAAAACTGGGGATCCCCACGATGAAGTTCTAGGATGGATAAAACCTTTATCTAATAGGTCTTGGATTTGATCTTATAACTCCTTCATTTCAGTAGGAGAAAGTCTGTATGGCTGCTTAGATATAGGAGAAGCTTCAGGTACTAAGTCGATAGCAAATTCTAACTCTGGATCTGGTGGAAACCCTGATATGTCTTCTGGAAATACATCCGGGAATTCATTCACTACTTCCACATTTTCCAGCTTAACCTTCTTATCTCCTACTATTGATAATGCAGTAACTAGGAATCCTTGATATCCTTTCTTCAAATAGCTCTGAGCTTTTAGAGCTGATACCAGCTTAGGGGTTCCAGTACGTCTATCAGCTTGGAACGAGAATGATTCCCTATCGGGTGGTTTTACCTCTAACAACTCTTTGCTTAAAATCTATCCATCCTTCTTCTTGACAAACAAAACTGGGGCTCCCCACGGTGAAGTTCTAGGATGGATAAAACCTTTATCTAATAGGTCTTGGATTTGATCTTATAACTCCTTCATTTCAGTAGGAGAAAGTCTATATGGCTGCTTAGATATAGGAGAAGCTTCAGGGACTAAGTCGATAGCAAATTCTAACTCTGGATCTGGTGGAAACCCTGATATGTCTTCTGGAAATACATCCGGGAATTCATTCACTACTTCCACATTTTCCAGCTTAACCTTCTTATCTCCTACTATTGATAATGCAGTAACTAGGAATCCTTGATATCCTTTCTTCAAATAGCTCTGAGCTTTTAGAGCTGATACCAGCTTAGGGGTTCCAGTACGTCTATCAGCTTGGAACGAGAATGGTTCACTATCGGGTGGTTTTACCTCAACAAATCTTTGCTTAAAATCTATACTTACACCATTCCTAGTTAACCAATCCATTGATAAGATCAAGTCGAACTCAATTATGGGTAACACTATTAAATCTGCACATATAAAATACCCCTGCAACTTAAGCTCTATGTTGCGAAAAACACTATTGGTTAACAAGCTTTCTCCCGAAGGAATGTTAACACAATAACCTACCTCCAATACATCCGGTTGAACTAATAATTTCTTAGCAAAAACTATTGATATAAATGAATGCGTTGAACCAAAATCTAATAAAGCTAAAGTAGGCATACTAGTGACAACAGTTTTACCTGTAACCACCGTAGAGTCTGGTTGAGCCTGATATGCCGTCATTACATAGGATCTACTGGTGATAAGTTGTTTGAACTGTGGGCAATTCTTTAAAATGTGGCCTGGTTTACCACATTTGTAACACTCACCTTTACCAGCTAAACACTGACCAGCGTGATTCTTCTAATGAAATATCGTAATCTTACTTAAGAAATTTTCTAATAAATTTAATGCGGAAGATTTTTTTTTAAACTGTATCTCGCAAGTTGGAAGCGCAAGCTGCTCAAAATCTGACAGCTTCGAGCAGAATCGATACGTAAGATCGTGGAACAGTAAACTGATTTGGAGTAAACAGCTTTGGGGAAAAACATTGAATCACATAAACTGAATTTGTTTAAAAGCTGTTATCCAACAACAATAACTCAATCAAAGGTATTTTCAAAAATTGAAAAAGAAACTGAATAAAGAAGAAACTATTCTCTCTCAAAGCTGAAACCGAAATCTTAAGTTAAATACTCAAAACTATTTTCTCAATATGACTATACAGAAATGCCTAGTCACGGGGTGTGCGCCAACTGTCCACTGCCAGCAACTTGCCAACCTCTGTCTAAACATCATCTGCACCAGTTAAACGTAGTGAACCTCTGGGTCAACAAGTATAAGTCTGAAGGCTTACAAATAATACATAATACAGGAACATGCATAAAATATTTTTACTTAAGTAAATTTTCTAGACTTGAATACTTAAGAAAAACATAGCAACTTAAAGCAGTTTACGTAAAAACCCATGCATAGAAATCAACTTGTAAATAAAATCAAGTCCTTGTGAAATCTGTTTCCTGAATGTGATCTCTTAATAATATAGTTCGCTTGATCAAGCTAATAGGTACCATGGCACTAGTTTTGGTATAGCTCCCCAGTACTTGTCTTGTTTCCATACAGGTCAAATATTTTGATATAGCTCCTCGGAATGTCTCCCTACTCCAGATATCCGTAATTTTGATATGGCTAACCGAAACGTCTCTCGATTCCCATACCACATGTTTTGATAGGGCTCACGAAACGTCTCTCGATCCCACTATCCGTAGCATGTGCACTACAATCAAGTCACGTCTTTCTAAATCATTTTCTCATGCTTAAACTCTCAGTTCTCAAAAGTAACATTCTCTCATTTAAAATTACGTAAGATCTGAGAAAAAGATGTTTTAAAACTCGAACTGTTCATCATCATAAAAATTTTCGGAAATAAATCATCAGCTTGCATTTTTATCCTAACCGCGGGCTACTCCTAGAGCTTAGACTGGACGCACAGATCAGCTCGCATAGACCAGCTCGGAAGGTAGACTCATCTTATGGAAATGTGTACAGTACACCTAGAGGAGCTCGGGGCTTAGATCAGGATCCTACACTAGAAACATCTTAGAGCACTCGTCAGATTAGAGCACACAGTCCAGCTCATCTGCCGAGATCAGCTCAGGGCTTCAGAACAGACCGTGCACTTAAACCAGCTCATAGCGCTCGATCAGTTTAGGGTGCACAAATAGGCTCTAAACCCTGAAAGCTTAAGTACACTCATCAGCTTACAGTGGTTACTTATCTTATGGCGTCTAACAGCTTACGGAAAGTCGAACATATTACGGGATTCAGCTTACGGAAAGTCGAACAGCTTACGAAAAGTCGAACAGATTACGAGAGTCTAACAGCTTGCGTAAAGTCGAACAGCTTACAGAAATTTGAACAGATTATGAGAGTCTAACAGCTTACGGAAATTCGAACAGCTTACGGGATACGGTCTGACATAAATTGGTCAAATCATCTTAGGCCGGTCAACCATCTTGGGGATGTCAATAGTTTGAAATGGTCAAACCAGCTAGGGGAATAGTCAAATCAGATTGGCCAAGTCAAACCATCTAGGGGAAACGTCAACAACTTAGACTCAAGGGAACAACTTTTACTCCAAGTACAACATAGGGCTCAAACATAGGAAAACAGGTTTCGACTCAAGCTTATAGAAGATAGTTTACGGAAAGTGGATTACAGAACAGTTTACAAGAAATATCTCACGGGAACAGTAGCCAATAGTCAAATAGTTTACGGGTTCAAACAGTTCACGAAAACGAATAGCTTACAGGGGTGAAACAATTGCAAAAGTTTACGAAACTCATATCAAAAGAAGAAACATATGAAACCCAACTCAATAGATAGCTTACAGCTCACAGGACAGAACTCCAATACTAACTCTAAGCAGCCTCATCGGGATTTAAAATCTCACAAATAACTTTGCATAAAACTTCAATCACAGTCTAAAAAGTCAGAAAATTTGTGACGAAGTAGAAGAAATCCAACAGCCACATAATAGATATAACAGGTACAGTCAAAGAAGAGTTTTGTACTTACCTTGAGTTTGCAGAACTTACAGCAGGTGGATCCGAAGCTAGACAGGACGTCGAGAACGTCGGAGGATTTCGTTCTGGAATCACAAAATCGTCGGGAAGAGAAACGGAAAACAGAGTGGCGCTACAGAGGAAAAACTAGGGCTCGGGGAATTTTGGTGAAGGAGAATATTGTGTGTGTGTGTGGTTTGTGTAGAGCGGTGTATATTTGGGGAGAAAAATCGGGTTGTAGATTTGAAAAAATCACGTAGCGAGATTTGCTACCAAAAATTTTATCTCTTCCCTAAATTTAAGCTTTTGAAATTGGGGATAAAATATTTGGTAAAAATTGGTTTTAGAATAAAGAATATATTTTGAAAATCCCGTTACTAGAAAGCAGCTTCAAATAAAAATGGAGTTTATTAAAAATTATTTTTACCTTGGTGACCACTTGGCATAAACATAATTTAAATAATTAAAGGCATTATTAATTAAATAAAATAGGAGAATTAATACTATTGCTAAGGCAAGCTATTCCGAAATAGTGACAGATTTTTTATGCGTTACAACACTCCCCCCTTACAAGAATTTCGTCTTGAAATTCGAAAGCTTACCAAGGAGTTCTGGATAGCGCTGCTTCATGTCGTCCTCTACCCCCTACGTAGCTTTCTCTTCCGTATGATTTAACCACTGGACCTTAAACATTGGAATGGTTTGCTTACGTAGCTTCCTAATATGCCTGCCTAAGATCCGGACAGCTTGCTCTTCAAAGGTCAGCTACGGCATAAGCTGAGGCAGCTCTACACTCAGCACATGCGATGGATTTGGAACGTATTTCCTCATCATAGAGACGTGAAAGACGTTGTGAACTGTCGTGAGGCTTGGCGGTAGAGCTACGTTGTAAACTAGGGTTCCTATTCTATCCAAAATTTCGAAGGGTCCTATGAATCTTGGTGCTAGCTTTCCCTTCTTCCCAAATCTCATTACCCCTTTCATAAGTGCAACTTTCACGAAGACATGATCTCCACCTTCGAATTCCAGCTCTCTTCTCTTCAGATCAGCGTAGCTTTTCTGCCTGCTCTGAGATGTTCTCATCCTATCCCTAATATTGGTCAATGTATCAGCTTTCTGCTGCACTATCTCAGGGCCCAGCTCAGACAGCTCACCCACTTAATCCCAATGGATGGGTGATCTGCATCTCCTCCCATATAGTGCTTAGTTTGGTGCCATACTGATATATGATTGAAAGCTGTTTTTGTATTTGAACTCAACCAGTGGCAGCTTAGCTTCCCAGCTCCTTGAAAGTCGATAACACAACTCGCAAAAGATTTGCCAGCAGTTGGTTTACCCTCTCTGTTTGTCCATCTGTATGGAGATGAAAAGCTACACTAAACTACAGATTCGTTCTAAAGAAGCGTGCAGACTCTTCCAAAAATCTGACATGAAGTACGAATCTCTATCTGATACGATGGTGACTGGTATCCCGTGTTGCCTAATTGTCTCCCATATATACAGGTTTGCGTATTGCGTCATCGTAAATGTGGTCTTCACCGGCAGAAAGTTCATGGATTTGGTTTCTGTCCACAATCACCCCTATGGAATTTAGTCCCTTAGTAGTTTTCAATCGTCCTACAATGAAATCCATAGATATGTTTTTCCATTTCCACTCTGGAATAGGCAGCGGCTTTAGCAGTCCAGAAGGTCTTTGATTTTCAGCTTTGACCTGTTGACAAGTTAAACACTCTGACATGAAACGACTGATATCTCGCTTCATGCCCGGCCACCAATACAGCTGCCATTGGTCCTTGTACGTTTTGGTGCTCCCTGGATGAACTGAATAGGGTGACGTATGAGCTTCTGTCATGACCAGATCTCGTAATGCATCACCTGCAGACCCAAAGTCGTCCCTTGAACCACACAATTTCTTTGTCCACGGTGTACAGTCCACTATATTTCTCCTAATCCCTCAACTTCCACTTATGTAGCTGCTCATCACCAGCTTGTTGTCTCTGATGCGATCTAGTAGCGTGGGCTGTATAGTCAAAGAATTCAGCTTAGGAGATCTCTCTACTGTATAGACTTTTTAGTCCAAAGTCTATATCTCATGCTGCAGTGGTTCTGTAACTGTCAGATGAGCCACAACTGCATTCTTCCTGCTCAATACATCAGCTATGACATTTTCTTTTCCTGGATGGTAGCTGATCTCACAGTCATAGTCTTGACCAGGTCTAGCCATCTCCTCTGCCTCATGTTGAGCTCCTTCTGCGTGAAGAAGTACTTCAAGCTCTTGTGATCTATGAAGATCTTGTACTTTTCTCCATATAGGTAATGTCTCCAGATCTTAAGCGCAATAAAACAGCTGCTAATTCCAGGTCATGTGTCAGGTAGTTCTTTTCGTGCACTGTTAAGATAAAATTTATAAGTTTTGGTGATAACATAACAAGATAAAGAACTGAATATAAGCCATCAGATCAGGAATCTAAGTTTATCAGATTTGGACTAAGTAATCGGGTTAAGGATTTGATCGATTAGGCGGTTACATCAATTCAGATCCGAGCAATTCAGATCCGAGAGATTCGTTCAGAGGTTTACATTTCAATTCCATTCAAAGGCGTATTTAACAGATCAGATCAGAGGGTATTAGATTCAATACAGAGGCCTAGTTAACAGATCCGTTCAGATCAGATCTGATCAGAGGTTTCTAAGTTACAGAGCAGAGAGGTATTTCAGATCAGATCTCAGCATGCTATTTGTAGAGAGATTTCAGATCAGACGAAGATTTAGATAATAGAGAAAAAGGGATATATTCATAAAGGAGAAAATATCCTGAAGCTTGTATTTATTCGAAACAGCTTAGAGCAGATTTCAGCTCAAAGTCGAACAGATTACAGATTTCAGCTTCAGATATTTACAGCTATTGGTCCAGATGATTCAACGATCAAGATTAAATCAGATAAAGCCTGTAAGACAATTTGGATTGAAGAGAGACAAGATCAGATATATTTGGAGTATATTCTGCATTCGAAACATCTTAGAGCAGATTTCAGCTCAAAGTCGAACATATTACAGATTTCAGCTTCAGATCTTTACAGCTATTGGTCCAGATGATTCAACGATCAATATTAAATCAGATAAAGCCTGTAAGACAATTTGGATTGAAGAGAGACAAGATCAGATATATTTGGAGTATATCTGCAGAACGCATAGTTGGTACAAACGATGTTTACCTGCTTTGGTATAAAAGTCAACTAAGCTCTGACAACAGCAGACAAACCTCAACTCAGCATTAATGGCCCAATTAATGCCCGATACGATGAAGATATTCAAATAAGGTTTTTGTCTGCTGGCTCATTAAATGACCATTGAAGATGGATTTATAAATAGCTGAAGAGATTCAAGCGAGAAAGCTCTCTGTTGATTTACACTCTCTCGCATTTCTTAGCTCTGTCAATTTCTATGTTGATTTACACTCTCTCGCATTTCTTAGCTCTCTGTTGATTTACAATCTCCGTCTCTCTGATTCTTTGTGCATCGTTCGGGAAAACTCTTTCAATTCAAAAACTATTTGATATCCCAGCTCTCAAATCTCGAAGAACATCCTTGAAGCTTTTTGTGCTTAAACAGAAATATTATCTTCGAGATTTCTTTCTTGTTTTACATTAGCCAAATATTCTTATTGTTCAAAAACCAGAAGTTTACATACTCTGTTTGCGTTTTGTTCATTGATAAATTCAGATCAGAGTCTGTAAAGAACTTGCTATTTGAAGAAGTTCTATAGATACGTTTGTTTGTAATCAGCAGAAGAAGTCTGCGTAGATTTGGATTGCTAGGAGTTCACTTTAAGCGAGGCTTAAGTGATTGGGTGTTTGCAGAAGCTTTAACCATCAAATCTTCTAGTGAAACCTTCCTGAAAAGGAAGAACGGGAGACGTAGGATATTGATATCCGAACTTCCAGAAACAAACTCTGAACTCTATCTATTTATTTACGTGCATTGTTATTTACTTAACTGTTCACTGTTTAATCGGTTTATTTCCGCACTTTATAGTTAACCGAGAAAAGATATTTGAACTGAGAACCTCAAAGCTGGTCACTCAGCTTTTAGTCAAGCACATGCTTGTAAAATCGTTTTTAAAGGATTTGAAAAAGAAAAATTCAAGGATTTCATTCAACACCCTCCCCTTCTGAACTCCTGGTCTTATTTTATCACTATTTTTTGTTCCTATTGATCCTATCAGTTGGTATTAGAACCTTGCCATCTCAGTTATTGAACAGTTTGATCTTCTGCGCTTATATTCAATATGTCTACTTCTCAAATAAAATTCCTATCTTTTCTAACGAGGAGTATGACGATTGGAAGATCAGGATGCAAGCCCATCTAGCCGCTCAGGATGATGACTTGTGGTTTGTCATAACAGATGGACCCTTGAAGATTATGAAAGTGAACACGGCGATGGCGATTACTTCTGGTGCTCCACAATGGATAGAGAAAACCAGACTGGAGTACACATCAGAGGATAAGAAGAAAGCCAACCTGGACAATGTAGTAAAGGACATCATATACAAAACGTTGGACAAAAACATGTTCAGCAAGATAAAGACTTGCGCTAGGACAAAAGATATCTGGGAGAAGCTGACACAGCTCTACGAAAGCAACGATGAAAAAAAAAAAACAAGATTACTGTTGCCCAGTAGAAGTATGAATCTATCAAGATGAGAGAAGGCGAGACGATGACAGAATTTGATGAGAGATTCAGCTCTATTGTGACTGAGCTGACAAGTCTGGGCAAAAATATACCAACGAAGAACTGGCTCTCAAGGTGATGAGAGCTCTGCCAAGGGAATGAGATGTAAAGACAATGGTGATGCGAGAATCGAAAGATCTAAACAAGCTGGAACTCCACGATCTGTTTGAAAATCTTAAAGCCTATGAGTTCGAGATGGAAACCAGATTAGAGGCTGAGCCATCAACCTCACAACCCAAAAAGGCTCTTGCTGCTACAACTTCAGAACAGAGCTCACCGAGCAAGACAGCAGAGCAAATAAGCAACGACGCCATGTCCCTCTTCGTAAAGAAGTTTGGGAAATTTATGAGAAGATCTCACAACCCATCTTTTAATTATAACAATGCACATAAATCAGAAAAGATTTCTACTGATCAAAATTGTTATAACTGTGGCAGACCAGGGCATTTTGCAGCTGATTGCAAGAAGCCAAAGAAAGATGACAAGCGGTCAACTGAAAGGAGAAGGAACGGATTTGAGAAGAGGCCCAACAAGAATAATGACCGAAAGGTGCTTGTTGCTGAGGAGAGCAACAGAAAATGGGCGGACTCAGATTCTAAAACAACATCAAGTAGCTCATAAAGTGAGAGTGAGCAAGACGAAGTCCACTGCTTGATGGCCAACCAGACCACTGATGATGAGGTATTCGATTTCTCTAATAGTGAGTTTACACGATAGGACTCATCAATGCACTTAATGAGATGGTCCATGAGTACAGAAAGCTGTCTCAGACATTCGAGGAAATTAAAGCTAAAACGGAAGTTCAAAAAATAGTTCAGCTGAACCAAGCACTGCTCAGCTTGGGGAATCTGACAGTTTACAAACTGAGTTGAGTAAGATGAAAATTGAGAATGATCTTTTGATAAAAAAGTCCTGTGAGCTCTCATCTGAAAACGAAAGATTAAATCATGTGATGAGTTCTGGACTAAGTCTTCAGTTTCCTTAAGTAAGCTGCATGAGACCCAGAAGCCATTAAATGACAAATCTGGCTTAGGTTTCAGCTTTGGTGAAAGCATCTCTGAGGAAACATGTACTCAATCAGATTTGGCTGATGACAGGTTCAAGAAAATGAATTTTGTCAAAGTCAGTGTGATACATGATATTTGTGAGTCAGTTAAGTACGATGATCAGTTCACTGGACAGCTGAACCATAAGGGAAAAAATGGTATTGGTTACATTAAGCCTGAGAACTGTAAGACCAGCTGGCTAACAAATAGACTTCAGAAGGATAGGGCAAAAGCTGTACCTAAGTTGTCTGTTTTGAACTAGCAAAGACTTGGTTCTACGAAGGCTAAATGGGTAAAGGTTCAGCCCAAGCGTGATCTGAATGGTCAAAGTACAAAACAAAAGCTCAACAAATCGCACAAGAATTCAGCACGAACCCTTGTGGACATACATACTGGGAAAACTATTAAGGTAATTCAAGTATGGGTCCCGAAGGGGTAATTCGATCTGGACCCAAGTGAAATTGGGTACCAAAAGTTTGTTTTTGTGATTGCAGGACAACAGGTACACAGCTTCGGAGGACTCAAACAAATCGTATCTGGACATTGGTTGTGTGAGACACATGACTGGCAATTCAAAGCTGTTATCAGATCCGACGCAACACAAAGGAGCCAAAATTGTTTTTGGTGACAACTCACACGGTAACACTGTGGGTAAGGGTGAGCTTACCCATGGTAACATTTCCATATCTGATGCCCTTCTTGTTGGAAATCTGTGTCATAATCTTATTAGCATAGTTAGCTGTGTGACAATGGTTACACAGTTAACTTTCAAAAGCACACATGCACTGTTCAGAATCCAGATGGTCTGATAGTATTAGTAGGAAATAGATCGGGGAATATCTACACAGTGAACTGGTCAGAGCATCTGGGGTCTGAACAGATTTGCCTAGCAGCTGACTCTTCCAAGAGCTGGCTGTGGCACCAGAGAATGAACCATCTGAATTTCAAAACACTTGCCAAACTGAGTAAGCTTGATTTGGTTTCTGGTATGCCCAAAATAAAATTTTCAAAAGACAAGATTTGTTCAGCATGTCAGCTGGGAAACATATTCGTTCAACTTTTAAAAAGAAAAGCGGTAGTAGTTCTGCCCGAAGCTTGGAGCTTTTACATATGGATCTTTTTGGTCCAATACATATAACCAGCTTAGGGGGAACAAAGTACACCCTGTTATTGTTGATGATATTTCCAAATTTACATGGGTAGTGTTTTTTAAATCAAAGGATCAGACCGCTGACCAGCTGATAAGCTTTTAAAATATTTACAAAATGACAAATCTTGCACTGTTAATCGGATAAGGAGTGATAGAGGTATTGAGTTTTTAAATCAAAAATTATACTCTTATCTGGAAGACATTTGAATAAAGCATGAGCTTTCAGCAGCTAGAACTCCTCAGCAGAACGGGTTGGTTGAGAGGAGAAACCGTACTTTAAAAGAAGCTGCTAGAACTATGATTGCTTGGTCCGGCATTTCTCAAAAATTCTGGGCTGAAACAATTAACACAGCTTGCTACACTCAAAAAAGATCGATGATTAACAAGAATCATGGAGTTACCACATATGAGATCTGGAGTGGCAAAAAACCTTACAATACTTATTTCAGGGTGTTTGGATGCAGATGTTTCATTCATAACAATGGCAAAAAGCATCCAACCGCTTTTGATGCAAAATCTTATGCTGGTTTATTTCTTGGATACTCAGCTGTGAGCAAAGCGTATAGAGTGTTCAACAACCGGAGCTTGACGGTTGAAGAATCAGCTCACGTAGTATTCGATGAGACCAGTTTTCTATCGAATTCAGATGCAAGCTTAAATGACTTGTGTTCACGTCTGGAATCAACCGGCTTTGATGACTCAAGTAATGACGTGGCATGGATTTGATATTCAGCTGATAGACAACCAGCACTGGACACTCCACACGATGACATCACAAATGCTCAAGAAAATCTGCCAGGTAACATAGAAGTCATTGATTTAAATAATGTTGACCAAGTGCAGGAACAGATCGCAACCAGTGTGCCAGCTGGAGATGATGGATCGACTATTGCACAAGATGATGGGTCTGACCTTCGGTGTAATAGAAATCATCCACCTGAGCAGATCATAGTTTTCTAAACTGATGCAGGACAAATTAGAGAGGAGCATGATGGGAGATCTGACGTTCTTTCTAGACGTACAAGTTAGACAACTTGAGAATGGAATTTTCATCAATCAAGCTAAGTACACGAAAAAACTGCTTAAAAAGTTTGGAATCGATAATAGTTCAGCAGCAGCTACCCCGATGAGTGCTTCAATCAAACTGGACAAAGATGAGGCTGGAACTGCAATTGAGGTATCTTTGTATCGTGGTATTATTGGCTCATTTATTTACTTGACTTATAGCAGACCAAACATCATGTTTGCTGTCTGTATGTGTGCTAGATTCCAAGCTGAGCCTAAACAATTGCATTATTGCAGTAAAGAGGATATTAAAATATCTTAAAGGAACTTCCAATGTGGGTCATTGGTATCCAAACACTCCAGTTTTCAACTAATCGGTTATAGTGATGCAAATTACACAGATTGTAGAATGGATAGGCGAAGCACAAGTGGTACATGTCAAGTTTTGGGAGATCGGCTGATTTCCTGGTTTAGTAAGAAGTAGACATCAATTGCTACATCCACCGCTGAAGCAGAGTATCTAGCAGCTGGAAGTTGCTGTGCTCAGATCGTATGGATTCAACATAAGCTTTGTGATTACGGCATTGATTCTTCCGAAGCTCCTATTTTGTGACAATACCAGTGCGATAGCCATCACTCAGATCATGTGCTGCATTCCAGAACAAAGCACATAGATATATGACATCATTTCATAAGAGATCACATGCTTAAGAAGGACGTCCAGCTGGAGTATGTGTCAACGGATCAGCGAGTTGCTGATATCTTCACGAAACCTCTACCAGACGCTAAGTTTTCGTATTTTTGAAATATTCTTAGTCTTTTAGAATTGACTTAATCTATTATTGTGCAAAACATTGCAGGTTGAACATCTTTAGTTTACTTAAGGTTTGGATCTTCTGTTCAGGGGAACGAAGGAGAACCTCAGATTTGGTAAAATTCACTTTGGAAGTGTTGGGGGACTGTGGCGGATCCGGATCCCGTCTCCCGGCGAGGCAGCGGAAGAATAAAATTAGGCCGGGAAACGTTCAATAAAATTTTAAAACTACTGCAAACTATGAACCATTCATAGGGCGTTTAGTCAGTTACCTTGCTGGCGACTTGCGCCTGGCTCCAACCGGAATTTCAAGAAGATCGGCTCCTCACGGTAGGCGGCTGTAGATTCGTCAATCAGGTCCACGACCGAAAGGGAGACTCCTTCATCAGCCTGCACTATAAGGCCTGACGAGATCAGCACGGATGGATTCTCCTTACCTTGCTGGCGACTTGCGCCTGGCTCCAACCGGAATTTCAAGAAGATCGGCTCCTCACGGTAGGCGGCTGTAGATTCGTCAATCAGGTCCACGACCGAAAGGGAGACTCCTTCATCAGCCTGCACTATAAGGCCTGACGAGATCAGCACGGATGGATTCTCCTCGAAAAGTTGGCCGGAACAAGTTCCGACGAGGGGCGGCGGCCGGCGGCGGCGATATGAGGGAGAGGAGGGGGCGGCCGAGAATTAGATGCTAGGGTTAGGGTTATGAGAGTTGTTACAAGTATATTATATCTAATGAAGCCCTTGTCTACTTTAAGTAGATTAGTGGTGGACTTGGACCGGCCCAACGGGCCCTGGTCCAAATGACGATATCCATCACTACGACTCCATTACAACTCCGATCGCCGATCAGATCGGACCGATCGACTCAGTTTCCAAAACTGAATATTATGATGTGAAAAACAATTTTTCAGATCA